>JAOXYJ010007995.1:0-12843 GCA_028566555.1 Lithophaga nigra
ATCATGCCTCAAGGACATACAGGATACTGGGACCCCTACACCTAGAAGGAAATACCAGACTCAAGTTAGCAGCCACTTTCTAGCAGCCATTCTCTAGCAACCACTTTCTAGCGGCCATTCACTAGCAGCCACCTTTTTTTTTTTTTTTTTTTTTTTTAGATATGACTAAAAACCAAATATTTGCAAAAGACTACAATGTTAATAAAAGCGTAGTAGCCTATTTTGAGTTATGTGTAAAAACCTGAATTTTGCATAAGATCCGAACGTTCTTGAACACAAAGGTGAACAGTAAGTTAAACTTTTCAACGTATACACGTTCAACGTAAACACAAATACGTTGTTTTTAATGAATGATGAATATTTTATTCCTCTGAAATTGTATTTGTAGGGGGGTCGGGTATGTATTGAAAATAAAAACAAAAGTAAAAAATAAAACAAAGAGGTGTATTCCGTCATTCAGCTTATTTGGAACTTCCTCTTTCTGTCCATTTTCGCTCTCCTCGATTCCCTGATTTGTTCCAATTTTCTTAAGAAGAAATCTTGTAGCAAATCGAAGTAACAGTAATCCCAGTAGTATGGGATCTAGTAAAAACTTTAACTTGTCGCACCATTTGTCTTCAGGTTTAAAATCATGTAAAATAATTTGAAGGAAATTATCGAGGTCGCGGTGTGTGAAATATTCCCCTCGTAATTTACCGTATGTTAATATCGCTTGTTTTGTAAATACTAAACAAAGTGGCCAATATTTTTGCTTACCATTCCTGGACTCCATGTTAACCATTCCAAAAGTTACTTGATCCTTGTATTTTATGCTTGGTGCTAAGAAAAACATAGGTGGCGTTGTCATATTGGTAAACAGAACAATTCTTACTCTAAACTGATCTCGGTTTCCGTAATAGAAAGTCCATTTTGACGAAGTAAAAGTATCCCATGATGTTATATCTGTAATTCTAGCGCTAATTTTTTCCTGAATATTCGAAAATATACCATGAATACTATAATCTTCTGCAATAGTGTAATGGGTGGCCTGTTCATCTCAAGGAATGTAAAGATAAAGAACTGATGTATTCCACTTCATTCTCCAGCAAATGCTGAAATATGAACAGAGAATAATAAACTGTGGTATACTTTGGAGCATCTAGAATGAATCTAAACACAGGGCAAATAGTAGCAGAAAAACAGGATTTTTTATATATCGGCTTAGTTGCATTGCTGATTCCAAACTCTACGTGATAGATATTTATGGTTATATAGGAAAGTACTCTCTCTCTCACTCTTCCGGCTGCCGGGTAGTCTAAGAGCAGGTTAGTCATGTCGCTATTGATCATCAGGGTATAACGATAGGGTTGTGAATTCGGGGAGGTGTATTCGATTTCAACCCAAATTAATGACTTGTAGTTTTGATGCTGAAGGTCGGAGGTTTGCAATGCATAAACTGTTTTCCTCCCCCAATAAAAACTGAACGTCATGATACAGCGAAAGTGGTATAAAGGTAATAAAAACACATACAAATAAACAATCCTTCCTAGGATTAAAATGTGTTCGGATCCATTCAGGCAGATGATAGCATAAGACAGAATTAATTCTCCTAAATTTGTTATTAAACGAGGAGTAATCGATTGTCCAGTATGTATGTAAATTATCTCATTTTTGTCTTCCCCAGAATTGCTGGGCGAATCCACGGTTCCTTAGATGTTATTTTGTAGAGCTTGTGTTTTTGATGCCCATCAAATCAATCTAACATACACAGCAAGTGATGTGTTTAGATCAAACGTCTTATCAAAAACAGCTTGGCGTATCTACCCACTAATTTATATTTAAAACAAAACAAGCACAGAACAAAAAATAAGATGAAATAATTTTTAAAATGAAAATGAACATAGGATATCCAGGAAATTAAAGTATAAAACTGTTTTAGTCATCACTTCGGCAATTTGGTAGATTATTATAATGTATTCTTATTACAGACAATTGCCCTTTACCTTACCTGACTTGCGATTTGTTAACGACGGGCAAAAGAATATACTTTTCCTTCCGGCCATTCTAACTTTTCTCAGGATTTTTATGGAATGTTTTTTCCCAGCTTTAGTTTTTAGTGTTATTACTATGTTAATTCCAAGATTGTGTTCTGTTCTTTGTTTACAGTGGTCTTGTCTGATCTTCTGTATACAACATTGGTCTTGTCTGATCTACGGTATGTAACACTGGTCTTGTCTGATCTACTGTATGTAAGTGGTCTTGTCTGATCTACTGTATGTAACACTGGTCTTGTCTGATCTACTGTATGTAACACTGGTCTTGTCTGATCTACTGTATGTAACACTGGTCTTGCCAGATCTACTGTACGAAACACTGGTCTTGTCTGATCTTCTGTATATAACACTGGTCCTGTCTGATTTACTGTTTATAATACTGGTCTGGTTTGATCTACTGTATGTAACACTGGCCTTGTCTGATCTACTGTATATACCATTGGTCTTGTCTGATCTACTGTATATACCATTGGTCTTGTCTGATCTACTGTATGTAACAATGGTCCTGTCTGATCTACTGTATATAACACTGGTCTTGTCTGATCTACTGTATGTAACACTGGTCCTGTTTGATCTACTGTATATAACACTAATCTTATCTGATCTATGGAAAACCAAAACAGGATCGAAAAAGTTGTAGAGCAGAAATAAATGCCAAATGACTAAAAAAGTTAAAGCCAAAAACCAGCTAAAGACTGAGCTATGCACAGTAATATTAGATCTCCTGTATGCTTTGAGTAAGAATATTTGCAGGTTTAACCACAATAAAAATTTACACTAAATTACTTACGGTTGGTCTGTTGATAAGCACAACAATAAAACTTCTGAGGACAGGGAAGACATGAGCAGGTCCTGGTTAGCATTGATATGTTAACTTTCCCTAAACCTAAAAAGTAATGCATAATTATAAAATATTATATACAGTAAATTATCAAATTTACACTTTCAAAAAAGATTTAAAATTTTAAAATACAAATGTAGTGCGGTAAGCACAGTCAAATAGACACGAGCTGATAAATAACCTAACTTTATATGTATAAATAAAGAGTTGACACGTAAATTGCAATATTTTATCTTTAAATGACTGTTCTTGTTTGCATATTAAGATACATGTATATCAGTAGAGGGATGACCCTAATACTTATCAGTTTTGGGTCCGCGGGTGGGGGTTGTTGCAGGAGTAGGAACCCCCTTCTCCGGAATTTTTTTTTAAAAATCACGTAAATATCGGCGAAAATAAGGCTAGAGCCCTCTTCTGGCAGGTAGAACCCCCAGAACTTCCTTTTAAAAGTTGCTGTATCTGCCCCTGCATATAGAATTAAATTTTCAACAACACAAAAAACGTTTGTCCTCTATGAGATTATTTCGCAAAACAAAGATATCCAAGATGCATGAACGGAAACTTAGCTTGAACAGAAAACAAAGGCTATTTTACCTTCATGGCCTCACACTGTAATATCCTTTTCTGCTGACCAAATAGGCCTCATCTTCTTGAGTGGAATTGCATGCATCCGATCACATTTGGAAAGTAACCCTTCTATCATATCAACACACCTGTAATCTGGATTTGGAGTTAATCATTCACTGGTCATTGAAAGAATACGTCCTTCTTAAAAGTGCATTAGCAATTGCATCAGCAGTCCTAGAAGCTGTATTTTTGCCATTGGGTAATTGCAGAAATAGACATTGACATAATCTTAAGTCATTGATTATCTGCTGCTCTAATATTTCCAGTCGCTTTTTTATGTAAGAGCCTAGAACGTCAAATATATGATTTCTCTTTTCCAAAAGTACATCCGTTCCTAAATTCGTCACGTATTTGGTAGCAATATAATTGATAATCTTAATTACTTCAATTATAAATTGTATGATGCCCGGGTTGCGTGCCTTAAATTGACAGAATAAATTCACTGCTTAAGAATTCGTTAAATTTAACTACATGCCTGAGCTGGATAACAGATTAAACACTTGGTTTAAAAATTAAGTTGAACAACAGGACCTTGACGACTTATTGTTTTAATGAAAGTAAACTGGACTTCCAATTTGTCAGCTTAATCGCTGGTCGGAGTCCCCGAAGAAATATTCGACTTACGAAAATATTGTTTCTGCTATCATACAAAGATGCCAAAACACAACTGAGATGACAGGCTGCAGTGATCTATACAAAAATTAAATAAGTAAACATTCTTATAATACTTACAATTATACACAGGATAAGACGTCTGTTCCAATGTGACAATGGTTTCAACAGATTATATGACCAAATATTGATGATTTAATGCTGTTTGTTCCAACCTTAATAAATTTTTCAGTGAATCAATAATGCGATTTCGTGTATTTGTACTTTTTTAACATAATATTTCATATACTAACGATCATCAGGTAATTCTAGAAATGTTCGAAAGACTAAAATTGATAAAAAAAAAAAGAAAATCAATTTTACCATAGCAGCTATAAATCTTATCCCAGTAAAGAAAAGTCGAAATCATTTTATATTTTCTATTGATTACATTCACTGTACCATCTTCTATATTTACGAAGGTATTGGCACAAAACAAGAAAAAATTCATCGAATGCGTTGTGAAATATAGATACTCTGAGCTACAGAACACCGAAAAATATGCATAAGCCTCCGTTTTTAATAAACATAAGTTGTTTACTTGCATTTAGCTAACAATTAGACGAACTTAATCCGAAACAGGTGATTTGGTCCTATCAATGTTACATAAATATATCCATTATTAATTTTATAAAGGATGAAGCTTGTGTAAATTAATATAAGCTTTTTGTTTAAAATTGCCCTGATATACGTATATGAAGTCTTTGAAAATTTAGAAAGTTCAGTGTAAATAAAAAATATCTGCAATTCATAATGCATTATCTATTTTTTTTTCTCTTTTAACTATTTCTGGTTTACGACAAGTTGCAAATACATTTATATACGGCCTGGTTTATGTGCATAATGTGTGTAGAAATTAAAATAACACCCCCATTTGTTTTCCTGGAAAAATAACATAAGGTGCACACGTATATTTATGATATGCACATATAATAACCCGTTATACTTCAATATGGCTAGAGTAAAACTTGCTATAAGTTGAAGGGGGTTGTACCCCTCGGCCGGAGAAACCGGGTCCTAATTCTATACCCCAGGGTTCCCTCGGGGGGGGGGGGCAGTAAAAATGAAATTGACTGAAGAAGTAAAACTTTATTTATTTGTATCTCCTTTGAATTCAACAAATCACATGTACTCTTCACTAGAATTAATCTTCTATTTTCGTTATGCATTAACTATTATCTGTCAAAATTTAATAGTTATAAGGCATCGATCCGCCAAAATACAAGATTTCGGGATCACGTAGCATCATTTGCCGATTATTCATAATTCACCCATCCGTCTTTTTTGAACGTTGATTGTTTCAACAACTGTCGTAAAGTTTTGCCTGCCTTTTCTCATCTGCTGGTGAATTTTTCATGTAACGGTTGGCACTAAATAACGGGTTCCTTTACTCACCCCTTGTTATACATTATAATTCCCATATTATTTATAGTAATAACACCCATATACCCCCTTGCATATAGACTATAATATTATTCATTACAACTTTTATTCACTATAATATATGTTAAATTATTTTTTATTTTATTGGGATATTAAATTAGTTGAGGGTAATGTATACGGTGGTTATCATTATGAAGAATATAGGGGATATAATTACAAAGATAGGGTGTGTACTAAAGTACATGAGGGGTAATAGTCATGAATAATGTGGTAGAACTGTTAATTAAAAGGTATTAGTATGTGAGGGCTACTGTAGTGAATACTATAGAGGATTATGATATATATAAACAAGGGGTAATCAAAGGAGGTACAAGGATGTGAAGATTGTTGTTATGAATAATATAGGGAAGTATTACAGTAACAGGATAAGAATTGTAGTGAATAATATGGGGGTTAAAGTGTATGTACACGTGGAGGGATACAAGGGGCTTATTTCTATCATAACACGGGGATATAGGTAAATAAACCCCTTATGTAGTGCCAACCATTACATGAAAAATTCACTATGAGATGTGAAAAGATGCATCTGTGGTATTCCCTCGACCTGGCAGATAAAATTGTATGTAAGTTCTTGAAACAGTCAACATTCCAAACATTCAAAAAAGACGGAATTAATTCGAAAATTAAGTCAGTAATTATTGAGAGATGATAAGTGAATGATGGCGAATGCATGTGATTTGTTGACTTCACCGGATATACAAATAATAAAGTGACTGTAACACTTATTTCTTGTCCCGAATTACTAAATATCTGTTGAGTCCCCCCCTTAGCTAGGTCCACTTTGGTGTTAATTTACATATCCGGTCAAACTTGTAAATAAATAAATAAATAATAAGGCTAAACAGTTGAAAATCAATAACTTGATCCACAAAAATCTTCCAAGGCCCCTCCCCGTCCCAGAAAATCAATTAGTCGTCCCCTTATAAATTTTGTCTTGATCATTTTAAACAGCAAATTTATCAAGACTAATGTTCTTTCATCTTTTGTTCACTATCAAAACACACCTCCAAAAGAATAAGGCCGAAATACATTTGTATATGATATAAGCTGAATTTTGTTTTGAGAAAATAACAGAAGCTGATGAACAATGATGAATGGTAAGTAACTTCCCGGCGTTCTGTTCAATAACCTGCCCTTAACAAAAGTATTTTCTTGAACAATTTGAAGACAACATAAACTAAGTTCCTGTTAAACTATAAATGTACAAGTTTTTGCTAAAAATACGATTGGTTTGATATATTAGTATACTCTCATACCATAGATAGTGGTCCAAATGATCCAAATATGTTGCCTCTGTTACGTAGGTGACACAATAGTACATGTCAGTCAAAACTAAAATACCACATGGAATGTTGGCCAGTATCTTGGAATGACGTTATTCTAATGGTTTATTTTTCGTGTATTAAATTTTTGTTTCTTAACTTTTGGCAAGGTAGTTGCCTCATTGCCTCAGTGGAAGCTACGGCAGTGAAAAACAACTGGATTAAATCAAATACTTCAAGTAAGTAAAATGCAAAGATGCCAAAGGGGCAGCCAGAACCCGCAAATCATACAACGTTTGGCCAAGCATAGACGCAAGACAAACACTGACTACAAATCATAATACTGAAAACTAAAGACAGAACAACACTAACCCCTCTAGAAACCGGGGGTGAGATCAGGTGCTCCGGAATGGTAAGCATCTCCTGCTCCACTAGTGTCACCCATCGTGTTGCTCCTGTTATCCGGTAATACGTCACATTCGGTGGTAAGTCATGAATAAGGAAAGAAGGGCGGGACTGTGATTACGACAAACGGAACATATCAGTGGTCATTTGCGACGCAGATATTCCGTAACGGTCGACTAAGACCGTAAAATATTCGAAGTGATGACTTCAACTTTACCATCAACTGCCTTCGATACGTCTAATGGATAAAATACTTCTTACATGACCATCCTCATATATTAAAAGGTAAAAACCATTCCCACAAAAAGAAAAATGAAATAATCATTGTCGTCATTTGCATATGCATTATCAGGGCTTTTGACGGCTGAATGGTTAAGGTCACAGAATAATAACCACAAGCCTAATACTGCAGCCGCAGGTTCATTCTGCTTGCCCTGCGTCCATTGTAAAGGTATCCAGACACCTACGCAAGGTTGGGTTTTCACGGGCTTCCCCCTCCCCTACAAGCAAGTCTGCTAGTCATAACATATCTGAACAATCGCTGAAAGTGACGATAAATTCCAATCAAACCCACATGCATTGTCAGCTGTCAACAAAGATTAGTAAAATAAAACCACCACTGGGGATCTGCTAGTTGAGTGCTGGAGATTATCAAGTCGAGCACTCAAGGTGGTGCATGGAGTACAAGAGATGCTATGTTGGACCCTCAAGATAACTAAATTGAAATCTTGCAATATCAGCTGATGTGCTTGCAATAAATAGCATGGCTTAAACTAAGATAACTAAGATACATGCAACTAAGTCGGCCCTCGAGATATTAAATTGAGTGCTAGAGATATTATGTTGAGCTCTTGAGATGAGCTTGGTGTAACACATACCTGCCCATGCATACAAAAGCTTCTGTCACAGGTTCTGTAATATTCTAGAAGGATATGCTGTTTATACAAAAGCTTAATCAAATGTTCACCACATTCCTTATTGAAAGTGTGACAATTGTGTTACCTTCAACAGTAATGCTGAATTCAACTGTGAATGCTAAAATAGTTTATGAGAGGTTAGATTTTCCAATGTTTATCTTTTCTAAGAGGCACTGAATTCCATTGGTTCTTTTTTGCATAAATTTTGTTTTTATTCAGCAACAATTTTGTGAAATTCTGGAAGTTCTTGTACCTCTGTGGAAATTCATGTACTCTCGATAATTAAATTTTATGATCCTCCAGGGGATAGCTGCCAAGTTAGAATCTGATGCTTCATTATATAAAACCAGTTATGGTAGCTAGGCTGCATATCCCCACACTTTCAACTTCAGTATATGTATGTATGTGTTACAGAATAAACTGATAATGTTTACAAAGTGTTTTTTTTTTTGGCCAGTTTGGTTTGCCTTTACCGCAGCCCTTTTAATAAACAAACATTCATATGATAGTATTCTTTGACAATCCAAAATCAAAGAAAGACAGCAATCAGCGTGTGCATATCCCCCTTGAATAATTCTTGAAAGGGACAGGGTGAGAATGACCCTAAGGGATCAACCATACAACTCCTCTACTCATAAGGAATAAAAAGATTTAGTTTAAGGGTGGAGATCAGAACTATTTTTGAGAAATAATTTCATATATGAGGGGGTGGGCAACATCCTGGGAATTAACCACACGACATCACGACATGCCTCTTCATGGGGAATCAGAACATATATGGTTTAGGGACGGGATCTGAACTATTTTCGCAATGACTTCAGATATCAGATATGAAGGGTGTGGATGACCCTAAAGATTTACCATACAACTTGTCTTTTTGTGGAGAATCAGAAAATATATGGTTAAGGGGTAGGGATCTGAATTATTTTTGAGATATTCAGATGCGAGATACGAAGGGGTGAGGATGAGCCCAGGAATTAACCATGCAACTTGTCTTTTCGTGGGGAATCAGACTATATATGGTTCAGGGGTGGGGGATCTGAACTATTTTTGAGATAACTTTAGATATCAGATATAATGGGTGTGACCCCAGAAATTAACCATACAAATTGTCTTTCCAGTGGGAATCAGGGTATGAGGTGGTTGGGATGATCCTGGGGATTCACCATACAACTTGTCTTTTTGTGAAAAATATCTTGCTAAGTTTCACTTCTGAATTCCAAGTTGTATGAAAGGAGTTCATGGACAAAGGAAAAATGTACCCCAAGGCCACCTGTACAGTACCTCCCCAGGGGGGCACTATCAAAATTCTGACATAATCCACTCATATAGTGTGATTATTATGCTAAGTTTCAGTTCTAAATTCAAAGTGGTGTAAAAGTAGTTCAAGGTAAAATGTGGCATGAGGCCACATATGTAGCCCAGCCCCTGGGAGCGCTATCAAAATTCTGAAACATTTGGCACAGTCTACTCCTATAGTGTTATCCTTGACTAAAGTTTGAACCATCTATATTTAGTGGTTGCCGAGATAATGTGCGGAATTACTGGACGGATGTACGTACGTACGGATGAGGACAGCAAAACATGATCCCCATGCTATCGCTAGCGTGGGTTAATGACACCTCACTATAGCTCTGTCTCAGCAAAATGACTGTTGTAGCTATATTTGTATATTCTTTTTCCATACTTGATTAGTGTAACTACCTGTAATCCTCTGTTTACCTGTACATATCTTTAACACTATTATATTCATAAAGATGTGGAAAATGCATAACAGTGGACTGAGAAGAGTGCAAAATTTCAAACAAACAGCCTGACACAATGCACAGTCCAGTGAATCTGAATATATGTATACACATTCAAGCCCTGAAAAGAGAAACAGAAATGTTAATGTTAGTGTATTTCAAAAGATAGCTTGTGCTTTTTAACCCTATAGTCATATATGTCTTTGGAAAACTTTGTAGCTTATTTTTTTGTGAAATCCTTCCTAGAAATTGTGGTTCACTGTTGTCCTGAATTTTTTGCATGTTTGATATGCTCATTGAAGAAAACAAAAAATTCCTGCCCTGATTTCAAAATTTCTTCAAGCTCTGCATTAAAAAAGTAAATCAAACATATTTCCTATAACCAGGGAGTGAATAGAAACGCCCAAAACAATATGAGATGTCACAATCCTATGTTTCAAGTTTTTCTGTTTATAATATCAGTGGCAACCTTGGCTAGCAGGTGTAGATCATACAACTCAATTTTGAAACAGGACTATGCAAGATTATTTTCCTAACATTTAGTGTGAAATAAACTTGTAATTTCAGAACTAGAGGTCATCTGAGGCCCTATGGCTCACCTCTAAGTATTCCAGTCCGCATTATGTTGGCACAATCTTCCCTAAAATAGGGTGGAAATTTGTAAAAATAATTATATTAATGAGAATTTTAAGGAAGATTCAGAAGTTTGGTCAAATATTGTGAAGTGATTTGAAGGAATGTTTTTGAAAAACTTTCCAATGATGGATGACAACCAACTCCAAGTAATGACAATCCCCATCCATAATCTTGAGCAGAAGTACTGTTTGGGGTTTTTAATTTTATTTTTTTTATATTCATCATTGAATAAAGGGCTTCGCATAGCACAGCATGATATGACCACAGCAAGTCGACAAGAGAAACTATCTGAACTTGGCTATCTCAGTAATCTGCTTGTCTAAAGGGAAAATTTGGTCTATTTTACTACCTTTGACCCTGTGTATCTTAGAAACTGTAAGAAACAGAGAAAATCTGTTGACACACTACCACAAGGTCTCTCCAAAAGGAATTTGAAGAAAAAAAACCATCAAAATCGGACGAAAAAAATCTATGTACTCAGGAAAAACGTGAAATTTGGTCCATTCTACTACATTTATGTATCTCGGAAACCGTTAGAGAATGAGAACATTACTGAAAAGCCTGTTCAAGAGGAATTCAAAGGAAAAAACCATCCAAATCGAACGAAAAATAAATATTCTGCGTACACTGAAAAACAATTAAATTTCGTAATTTTAATATCTATTATCTTGAAAATTATAAATAACAGAAAAAATCAGTTTAATGTTCCTTTAAACACTCACTAAGTCGAACATTAAAAAAACTTCGTCAAAATCGGATGAAAAATAAAAAAGTTTCAAATTTTGAATATTGTCCCTTTTGACCCCTTTATTTCGGAAACTGTACAAGTTACAGAAAATCCGTCAACATACTTCAGAAAGGTATTTTATAAGGAATTGAATAAAAAAAAAACATTAAAATTGGATGAAACTTGAACGTTCCACATCAAAAAATACAAAAATGCTATTTTTATTAATTCTGAAACCGGATGGGTCAGGATCTCCATTATCAATCGCGTCTTTTATTTCATGGTTAGGATCATTGTTAAAAAAATTCTGAAAGATCAGTTAACTAGAACAAAAGCTATTGTCCGGAAACCATGTGTCTACAGACGGATGATGACGGACGACAGTGTCATACCATAATACGACCGCAAAATTTTGCAGTCGTATAAAAAGGAGTCAGCATATTGGACTTGTATATTTTGAGATCTGTTTCCGAATCAGTTCCATTCAAGATGAATTGTCCGCATTATTCATCTTTTATCCATACTTATGTTCAATCTTGAAGTTTATACATTTTTAATATTGGGTCAAGTCATTGAAACATGGTCATATAAGGCCACATCAAGTTAATGTGTAGATTTTCATTTATGTGTCACAAAAATATGGGGTGGTTGGGAAGATCTTATTTTTCATTTTCTGTGCTGGATGTTATATCTAATTGTGAAAAATCTGATGGACTTTGGAACCAGAATAATTAATTTCCTGGATTTAAAATTTGTGGTAAAAACAAAAATAAATTAGATGGAGGTACTGTCGGAAAAGACAACTATCCTCTCACCCCACACTGATTTTTGGCCCCTAATTCCCTACAGTAAGGGCAAAAATGCAAATACCTTTTACCTTTCACCTTACCCCATGCCTGACAACCAAGCATCTGCTACTCTCATGCCAAAGCTGCCTACTTTGGCTTACAATATACATGCAAGTAGCCGCCTATTTTAAGAGTTTGGAAAGGTTACTTCAAAAACTTTTGAAAGCCCTGTATGAGGCTAAATGTTATATAGTAAAACCTTAAAACTCATAATGGTCTGACAGTGTAGAGAACCAACAGAAAATGTGTAAACATTTTGCAATGTGACAATTCAATGAGACTTTCCTGATCTCAATGGAATGGATCCTTTGCAATAAAAGAGTAACTAAATACCCTGATATTTGCCTAATATACTTAAGGAAAAACATACAAAACAGAAAATGGACACTTACTCCAATTAACCATAGACTGACATATTTTACATGTACATGTATTATATCTTAACTGAACACCATTCTGAGCATCTGTTTCAGACTGTATTTTGCAATATTTCACCTGTTATATGCATATATTTTTTAAGGTTGAAGACTGAGCTGTAGGATCAAAATAACAATTATAAAATATGCCTGGGATTGTGTATCTCCAATCTAAACTGACTGGATATCCTACAAAACTATGTATCTCTTGTTTCTTAAGAAAAGGTAAGAAAACCGAAGGGTGAATTACAAGAATCATCAATCAAGGGACGCAGACAAAATCCGGATTAAG
>JAOXYJ010008103.1:0-12841 GCA_028566555.1 Lithophaga nigra
CAATTTACACAAGAACTACAGACTACATAAGCGCTAAAATAATCGGCTTTGTAGTTTACATACCGTTGTAAAAAGTTATTCGTATATTATAATAACAAATTCATTCAATTTGAGGTGAAAGAAATGTCTGTAGTATAAGTAAGTGGTTTCGGTATGTGATAAATAAAACTAAAATGGTGATAAAAAGACTCAGAACATAAGGATAGTTAGTAGAAACGTCGGTCGATAGATTCTCAGGAGTTTCACAAGATTTACGAAGAAGTGTATGCTTGTTTTTTTGGTTTTTTTTTTGTGTTTGTCTGTTTTTTCACGCGTTTTTCAATCTGGGTACGGGTGCATATGATGGTTGGGTTGGATGATGTGTTTGAGAGTTTGCCATCACTGCATTATTTTTATGTCCCCATCACTGGGCCGTATTGGCATTAAATTTAACCTATGTCTGTCCTTCCTACATACGTCCTATATGTCCGTTCAGAAACTATAGCTTTGTCGACTCTTTCCTAATTAAAAATGTTGAAATACACGTCAAGTCCGATTTTTTATCGTTCTTGAGTTGTCGACCTTGGAAATATCATTCTGGGATAGGATCCTTGAAAATTTTAAAATTGCCTTTTCCCAGGTTTTCATTCGGGAATTACAGTTTTGAATGATGGATTCTTTACAAATCTGTACACATTATTCATTACAAATGATAAAATATTTACTAAGGTGTTATTATATTTTCTGATAACAATAACTATGTTTATAATATTGATATAGTTACAATCTGCGGATACGTGTCTATTACAGGTCCGTTATTGCCACGAGTAATATTTAATCAGCTTACCTGTATGTTGGTTTCACTGGCTTTACCTGGTTGATAAAGTCACTAAAATTTTACAAACATAACGACTGTGCTAAATAATATCAAACTGATATTCATGTTTCCCTTTTCAACCACAGCAAACAAAAATCCACATGTCGGGAGTGTAACAAAATGCATGTAACAAAACTACCTTATCACAGTGTATGAACCATTTGTGCGGTCATTTGGAAATATTGAGTTCGCACGGTCATTTGCGAATATCGAAGCAGTAGTTTGCTGTCATGTCGCCGATCGAACTTGGAACGTGGGTGCGTTTTACCGCTCTTACACATTCTTACTATAAAATTACCTAACATAAATTCTTGTATCATAGAATTAAGTATTTTATCTGTCAGTAATGCTATTCTGAAACATAATACATAGCGTTTTGCAACGGAAAAAAGTTACTTTAACGATAAAAACTCACTGGTTAATTTAAGTTTAAGTTGGTTTTTTTGTCAATTTTCAGAAAATACTGGCAGCCTTGAAATGTTCCTTGTATATCAGTGTATAGAAAATACAATTCTGGAATGATAAGTCATAAAGAACGAGTTTATTCTTGAAATGAATAAATACCTTCGTATATAACATGAAGATTTGTACGATCATTTGCAAGAGAATAACATTACTGACAGATAAAATACTTAATTCTAGCATACAAGAATTTATGTTAGGTAATTTCATAGCAAGAATGTGTAAGAGGGGTAAAACGCAATCACGTTCCAAGTTCGATCGGCGACAAGACAGCAAACTACCGCTTCGATACTCACAAATAACCGTACAAACTTAATATTTCCAAATGACCGTACAAATGGTTTATACACCGTGATTTTTTAAGGTAAAGAAAAACAAACATTCGAAAGTTTGGTCCTCGATGTAATAATTTAAAAGAAAATTCAAGGAAAAATTAAACTATGTAATCCCCGGTTATAAGCCATTACAAAGAACTTATTGTCATAAATATTTATTAATCAAATATATATTGCTATATATCACATATCTAGGATTCAAATAGATGTTTTCGTAATAATACTTAAATTTTTAAGGAAATCGCACATTCAACAAAATCACAATAACTACAGTTGGATGCAGTCATAACCTCTTACCAAGTTAACTTAAAACAGTTTTGTTGACTGCTCTAGAATTACTCTAGAACAGAATCCTTAGCGATTATGACTATTCTAAAACAGCTCTTACCTGTCATGGTCTAGAACGGCTCTAACCCGTCATATTCCAGAACAGGTAGAGTGGTCATAACCTAGAACAGATGGGAGGTAATATTTTAACATTTTTGAAACTTGAAGTATTCATAAACGAAAAAAATAGCTGAAAAATTGATATGAAATCTTCAAAAGTCCATTGAGGAATTTTTGCTTTTATACATCGGAAATTTAGGTAAACACCATAAGAATTTCTTGCGATAAATATAAGTTTTAAAAAGAACTATACATGTAGTTTACCTAGAATTTTACAATTACTTATTTACAATAATGTAAAAAGTTCGAACATTATGTGCGGAGTTCCCAACCTGTGTCGGTCGTCAGTAGTTTGGATGTTAAAATTTTTATAAATTTGGATTTCATTTTAGCTCACCTGGTCCGAAGGACCATGTGAGCTATTATCATCACTTTGCGTCCGTCGTAGTCGTCTGTCATTAACTTTGTGCATTTCAATCTTCTTCTATGAAACTGCAAGGCCAAATTGAACCAAACTTGGCAGGAATGTACATTGGGTGGTCCTCACAATTTGTGCTGTTGGTGCCAATCGGAAATTCAACATGGCTGTCAGGGCCAATGATATGTTCTGATTGGGTATAATTTCAAAGATGTTCTTGTCAGAAACTACACAACCGATGGAATTGTATCAGAGTGTGAACGATCCTTTGATGGTTCACTACCAAGTTTGTGTTTTTGGTGCCGATCGAAAATCCAAGGTGGCCGTCAACGCAGGTGAAAGCTTAACATTGGACCCTATGGGAAATACAATGAAAATGAGAAATGACAATGACCAATGAAGCTTAACGTATCCATGAATGTTCACTGGAAAGTATTTTTGACGCCGATCGAAATTCCAAGATGACCGTAACCGCGGGACATAGTTTAACATTTGACTCTATCAGAAATGTATTTAAAGATCTTTTTTCTTGGAAACCACTATGACAGTTGAAATGAAACTGCGCATGCATGGTCATTGGACAGTCTTTTAACAAGCTTGTGTTTTTTGTGCCGTTCTGAAATCCGAGATGGCCGCCACCGCAGGACATATTTTAACACGGAACCCTATAGGAAATACACACAAGGATCTTCTTCTTCGAAACTGCTGACGCCTTTTAACTGAAGCACTGCATGAATGATCATTGGATAGTCCTCTACCAAGTCCTTGTTTTGGGCCAATCTGAAATCCAAAATGACCACCACTGCAGGAGATAGTTTAACATTGGACCCTATGGGAAATAAACATAAAGATCTTCTTCTTAAAATTGTGCATTAATGAGATCAAGGACACAAACTTAGATAGTTCTGTTCTAAGTTTGTGTCCTTGGTGCCGATCTGAAATCTAAGATGGTCGCCACTACTTGACATATTTGTAACATTTGACATTAGAAAAATAAACATAAAGATTTTCTTTTTGAATACCATTGATACAGCTGAACCGAAGCTGTGCATGAATTAGAAAGAGCTTTATCAAATATGTGTTCTTGGTGCTGATCTGAAATTCAAGATCGCTGTCACTGCAGGACATAATGTAACATACTACCCTATAGGAAATTTATTTAAAGATGATCTTCCTGGAAACCACCAATTCAGTTCAACTGAAACTGTCCATGTATGGTCATTTGACAGTCCTTTACCAAGTATGTGATTTTGGTGATGATTTGAAATGCAAGATGGCCGCTACCAAGGACATAGTTTGACATTGGACCCTATGAGAAATGCGCTTATAGATCAACCGAGACATTTCAGTTTCTTATAATGGATCAGGGTAGAACCAGGTGAGCGATACAGGCTCAGGTGGGCCTCTATTTATAGTTTTGAACTATAGTTTACAACAATGCTGTACGTGTCATAAGATCAATATACAATTTGTTACCTGTGGTCAAAGGTAATCAACGGGATGTCACTGCGGATCAATAAACATGTACGTGTATTAACAGGTGTTAATCATATGCAAGTAATATATAGGTAAAGGAAAACTAACTGTCGCACAAATTTATCAAAACAGTTTGTTCATAAAATATATTTTGTTTTTTATGTGGTAAACATTCATTGTACAAATAAATTATTTACCTTTTATGTAAGGCTTTGTTAAAAATGAATTAAATCATCTCGTTTGTCAATTATTTTCAATATTTGTAAAATCTGATACACTATCACTATAAGTAAACCATCTCCGTGCTATCAATTTAATGAAGCTACATGAACCCTCGCGTAAGCGGTCATTCATTAGAATGTTTTACATGAATCTCCTGATCAGAACAGCTCTGATTCTGGAACAGAACTGTTCTAGCTCTGGACCAGAACTGCTCTAATTCTTGACCAGAGCTGTTCTACTCTCTGACTGTTCTATGCTAACTTAGAACAATTCTCCTGACTGCTCTTCAAGTTAACTTGGAAGAGAGGCGAGGTTATGACTGGTCGCAATCGTATGCACACAATAATTTAATTGCGTTATTGGTACGTAAGAACCAATAGATTGTAAGTTTAAAAGAAGTTCAGACTGGAATTTCGACCTACTCATCCATTGCACTTTATAAATTCTAAACCACAGATACCAATTTAACTGCCTACGAAGCGCTTTTCTGTATTAATCTTCATCAAGTACGCTCATGGACAAAAGTTTGGAAGCCAAAAAATAGATCAAAACATTGGAAACACAAAACTCAAAACGGGCTTAAAGAGAACAGCCGAAATCTGCGTGACTTCAACTTTGCCCGAGGGAGTTGAAATCTTACCTTTTATAAAAAACTGTAAATTTCGAGCAACATGTATCTAATTTAACATGTTAGAACCGAAGCACCATCTACTGGGTCGATACCACTGTTGGCGGTCTGATGACACCCTCGGGGACTAACTGTCCATCAGCAGCAAAACCGTAACTAGGTCCTTATTTTTAGTGAGGCAAGGGGTCTGCGTACCGCCTATGTCCTCAGCATGTTCAGGGCAGAGCTATGGTACGGAACGGGGGAGGGGGCCAACTTGAAGCTCTATAATTTTAGACACTTAGGACATTTTTCAGAGTAGTAAATTTATATTCTAAGTCTAAGTCACGTTTTGGTCTGCATCAAGATGACATGTTGCTTTTCTTAAAGTGAATACAGTTAATAGATAGCAAGATGGTAAAACTTATACTGTAACTGGATTGTTTTATTACCAATTATCTGTTACTTCATATTATAAACCTTGATAATTACCCAACAATGACGACAGACTCTTATTATTCAATAAAAAAGTAAGGCGTCTTTTACCATATATGTGATATATTCTATGTTTAGAATGAAGACTTAGAAAGGTAGGTATTTGAAGGGTAGTTACGAAATCTTTTAAACGTCGCAAGGGCGAAGGGTGGTAAAACACAGTGTTCGATTTTCAGTCTGTTTCATGAATATAAATACCTATCTGAATTCTTTATCCAATTGCAAACTGTCAAAAGTTTATTAAACAAGAGGCTCAGGTGACCCTGTATCGCTCACCTGACATAAATAAGCTCATCTAAGAATGTGAGCACTCCATAGACCCTTGGACCATCATATGTACGAATTTGAATCTTCATGTCCAATAAATGCTTCCCACCAAGTATAATTGCATTCCCATTGCTGGTTCCAAAGAACATGATTTGTTAAGCTTTTTCCCACTGAAGCCTATATCAAACTTAATTAGACCCCCATTCCTCAGGACCTATGACCTCTGGACCTTTGTTTGTACGAATTTGAATCCTAATGTCCTACTAATGCTTTATGCAAATTATAACTACCTTACCGTTGTTGGTTCTTAAGAAGATTTTCAAGTTTTTCCATTGAAATCCATGGTAAACTTTGGACCCCCAGTGCCCGGACTCCATATACCACAGGACTATCATTTGTACAATCTTGAATTTTCATGTCCTACTGATGCTCTATAAAAAATAAGACTGACTTTCCATTCTTGATCTTCTTCAGACGATTTTTAAAGCTTTTCCCATTGAAGCCTATGTTAATATTTGGACCCCAGTGTTTGGACTCCAATGGACCCCTTCATTTGTACAGGTTTGGCATCCTTGCCAATTTTGGTTTAAATTGGCACAGTGTTTCAGAAGAGAAGATTAAAATGTGAAAAGCTAACGACGGACGCCAAGTGATGGCAATAGCTTTTGGGTCAGGTGGGCCAAATATTCTTTTTTGAAATACCATTTTCCCCTTCAGTGGGTCAATCCAGACTTAACTTGATCAGATATTAATAATTCTGTCCTTCTTACGGTAATCAGAGAACTCACGCAACATCAACTCAGAGCAGGTCAGGGTTACCTGAAGTACCTGTTGTATTTTGGAAGCATTGAGACTTAAAATACCCTGTGAAAAAAATAATGTTCTAACAATTTCAAATTGAAAACATTATGTTTGTTTATTTACATTTTTATTTATTTTTCCTAAAAATAGACATACATGAAATTTATTTTTAGTGAGGCAATTGCCTCGTTTGCTTAAATGGTTGCTACGGCTTTGAGAAGTGATATCGACCCAGTGGTGGTGGTAGTAATGCAGAATTACAGATACCAATTTTTACAAATGCTTTTCTGGATTAACCTTCATCAGGTACGCTCATGGCCAAAAGTTTGGAAAGCCAAATATATATCAAAACAAGACGGGCCTAAAATTAGGTTTGGTCACAATGAAACAAAGAATACGAACAAACAAAAACATTAAAACCAAACATTAAAAAAAACATAACATGCAATGATTTAGTTCAGTCTTGTGCAATTGTCAAGTATATTTATGCTTAATGGATTGCAGTGTTAACAAACACGCAATTAAGTATGAAGAAATTACGTTGCTGTTTGGGCCATTTCAGAATGCACACTGTATGCTCCCAAATACTTAAATTCATGAATTATTCATTGAAAGTATTACCTTACACTTTTCAGAATTCGAAGGTAGCAATATATGAACGTATGTGGGCCTATATGACATCGGCAAAGGATGTGTTTGTTTCTAAAACCAATCTAGGTGTTCAGAAAGTCCGTAGTATGAATGGTAAATACGCATACTTAATTGAATCAGTTATCCAAGAATATATTAACAGCCGGCAACCCTGTGACACAATGAAAGTCGGAAGTAATCTGGACTCTAAGGGGTACGGTATCGCCACACCCATTGGATCTGATTTAAGGTATGAAATTTTTATTGAACTATGTAATAGACATGCAAGATGCAAACTATGATTACTATAAGTATACATATATAAATATACAATGCGAATTTACAGGAAGATGAATATTTCATAGCGTTGCTTTTCCGTTCTAGAGAAACAGAGAAAACTAACCCATCTTCCGAAATATTTTTGATGTTTTTATTCATTTATTTTCCACTTTTATTGAAAGTAAAAATATTATTTCTAAGCTTTCTAATCCTGAAGTAAAAATAAGTTTACATGTATGTGGAAAAATTTGGAGGATTGCATTTTTTGTGCTTCTAAAATATTATATATGCAGGAAAATTTTCCCTTCGAAGCTCCATACTGTAAATTTAGGAATTAATTCGAAAAATGCGACTATGTGGAAATCGCGTTAATTAAACCTCACATTTTTATTCTAGTTATGTATATTTCTATACAAGTTCTGTCTACGTCGCATTGATAAATTTCGCATTACAGTCAACTTTCGAAAATTGACATAACTGAATGCACGCATTAATCTCCGAATTTACAGTATTTTACTCTTATTCTGGAGTCTGTTGTCCTGTTTTGTTACATTTTTAGAGTTGTTTATGACCCTTTGTTCGTTATTCTTCTTAATGATTACATTGATTCGTAGCTGTTGGATAACTGTTCGGTGATTTTCTAAATCAGCTGTGAAATTCTAAATAGTTGTATCTTTCTCCCATACATATCACTGAGCAGTAAATAAAGAGAGCTTGTTGTTCAAAGTAAAGTCAACAATTGCTCTGGTCGATCATTGCAAGAACAAGTCATGCATATGTAAAGCCTGCATTATACCTGACATGTGATGGTGCCGAACAACACATCCAATTTTGAAGAACACAGTCAGGTGCCCGCTCTTTAACGTATCACTCACCACCGTTAGACACAATGTTCTGATTTTAGGCCAACTAGTCTTGCTCTACAGGCTCAGGAAGTCAATATAAAGGGGACAGCAAAACTTTTCGCAATAAAGCTTATCAAATAAAGAACCTAAATAGATATATACATGTACGGAGTAACAAAAGTTTAGCAAGAATTATATTTAATTCTTCATTATCAAAATAGATTATATTATGATAATAATGGGGTCTTATCCAGGTTATATGTCACTCCTACCTAGGAAATATTTGGCATACAACCTCGACAAGACCCCATTTTTATCATTATTATACTGAATATCAAAATTACAAGAATATTACTAAAATGTAAATTTGCCATCATCCCAAAACCTTTTCATTTAAACATCCACCTCAATGACACCTTTAAAAATTATGACATGTGGTCCCAACTGTTTTTCAAGTAAATGCAAGAGTCGTTTTAAAAAGTGTACATGTTAATTATGTCCAAACTTTTATTAAAGAATCTGGACGATTTTTGCAAGACTAATCTACTTGTACACACAAGTCAAAGGTTCAAACGTTTTCACTTTTGTTATGTTTCCTTTTGAACATAATCAAAATTTATAGACCAGGTACACAGTGAAAAATTTTAAATATTTACTTACCTTTTCATTTCTGTGAGTTTTATAGTAAAATTCCTTATGTAATTATTTGCTTCCTTAATAAATTTCACACAATTCCGAAAAGGTGTACTCGACTAATAGTGAAATAACAATCACTGTGTGCCTTTCCACAAACTTTATTGTTACTATCACTACATAATTCAATTTATTTTTGTTTATTTACACTGCATGTTTATCTCTGTCAAGATGAAAAATATTTACTTCAGTAATGTAACGTATTTATGTTATTGTCTAATATTTGTATTATTATTATGTATATAATGGAGACGACGATACTAAGTTGTATAACTTGTGTCCGATCCAATTGTCTTGTTTGACAATAAAATATGTTTAAATTAAGTATGTCTGATACCTTTAGTACCCTCCCATTAAACATGAAACAGGCACCAAGTCCTGTCTTGTATCCTCAGTATCTACCAATTGAAACTGACCTTTACATCAATTCCTGCCTGCATGGTCTAGATCTGGTATCCTTGATATACTGTATGGTATTATCCATACCTATCCATTAAACACCAACACTCCTCAGTACACAGCAATTAAACCAGACATTAACATCAAGTTCTGATTAGTAACTTTTAAAATACCTACCCATTAAACCTGACCTTGACATCAAGTACTGACTTGTACCCTAAGCAACTTCCAATTAAAACTGATCATATTCTGTCTGGTACCCTCAGTATTGTCCCATTAAAACCGACCTTGACATCAAGACCTGTCTGGTACCCTCAGTAAGTTTCCATTAAAACTGAACCTAACATCAAGTCCTGTATGGTACCCTCAGGAACTTCCCATGAAAACTTATCTTTACATCAAGTCCTAGCTGTCATACTCAGTAACTTCCCATTAAAACTAACCTTGACATCAAGTCAAGTCTGGCACCTTCAATAACTTCCCATAAGAACTGACTCTGACATCAAGTCCTGTCTGGTACCCCAAGTAACTTCCCATTGAAACCAAGTCTTCAGTGACTTAATTCCCATTTAAACTGACCTGACTGACCTGACATCAAGTCCTGTCTGGGACCCTCAGTACATAGCCATTAAACCAGACACCACCATCAAGTTCTGTCTGATATCCTCAACACCTAGCCATTAACCCTGATACTGACATCAAGGTCTGATATATAATATCAATATACCTATCCATTAAACCTCACATTGACATCAAGTCTACCTGGTACTGTCAATGCCTAGCCATTAAACCTGACACTGACATCAAGTCTACCTGGTAAAGTGTTGACACCTAGCCATTAAAACTGACATTGACATCAAGTCCTGGCACTGTCACCCATTAAACCTGACACTGACATCAAGTCTATCTGGTATCGTCAATACCTAGCCATTAAATCTGACACTGACATCAAATCCTGGTACTGTCAGTACCTACCCATCAAACCTGACATTGAAATCAAGTCTACCTGGTACTGTCACCCTTTAAACTTGACATTGACATCAAGTCCTGGTACTGTCAATACCTAGCCATTTAACCTGACATTGACATCAAGTCCTGGCACTGTCAATACCTACCCATTAAACCTGACATTGACATCAAGTCTACCTGGTACTGTCAATACCTAGCCATTGAATCTGACATTGACATCAAGTCCTGGAACTGTCAATACCTAGCCATTGAATCTGTCATTGACATCAAGTCTATCTGGTACTGTCAATACCTACCCATTAAATCTGACATTGACATCATGTCTACCTGGTACTGTCAATGCCTGGCCATTGAATCTGACATTGACATCAAGTTCTGGTACTGTCAATGCCTGGCCATTGAATCTGACATTGACATCAAGTCCTGGTACTGTCAATACCTACCCATTAAACCTCACATTGACATCAAGTCTATCTGGTACTGTCAATACCTAGCCATTAAATCTGACACTGACATCAAGTCCTGGCACTGTCACCCATTAAACCTGACACTGACATCCTTTATCTGGTACCATCAATACCTACCCATTAAATCTGACATTGACATCAAGTCCTGTCTGAAGTTTATGTATCACAGCCATAGCATCATGCATGTTTTGTTCATAATTTAATTCCACAACCTCTGTAGCATTCTGCAATATAAAAACACTTTATTTTAAATATTAGTATTTTTAATCCTTCTACCAAACAAAGCCTCTCGAAGGCCTCATGGCAGCATTTCAGTGGGGCACATAAAACTGCCCAATTTTTTTAGATTATATGAAGGGACAGATTCATCTTTGTTAGTATGTCACGTTGACAGTACTAATGAAACTGAACTATTTTCATACATGTATTTACTCTCCAAAATATTCATGCAACTTGTATAATATGCATTTTGACTCATTAATTTTTTTTTATTTCAAAGGGTAAAATCATGGACCTGAGAAAGGGTTTTCCTTTGCGATAGTTATACATGTACATCAATCAGCACTCAGCAGTACTACATGCAACAATACAACATCATTTTAAGCGTTGAGCACTCAACCACTGGTTGTATACATGTGTATTTCTTCATACTGCAATTATTGTTTTGTCTAGTTACATACAAGTCTGGCTGCCAAAATTCTGGATGGCCCTGATAATTAATCCTACAACATGGAACAAGTGGTTGAACATCATAAGTAAAAGGTAATTACATGCCTATAATTTTTGGCATTCTGAACAATTAAACACAAGGAATACTTTAAAAAATCTTGACTTGTGAATATCATTCATTGTACTCATGTTTTATACAAAGAAGCCAGACACATTTCTGAAACACCCATTACATGGCTTCTACTCCAGTTATTCCCCTGAGTGGGCAGGAAAGTGGTTCAGGTCATGGACTTATTAGCTAGTAGCCTAACACTGCTGTTGTGTGTGTCTGTGCTGGAGTGTGTTAAGACTCCTGCACACCTCACTTCAAGCGTTGAAGTTTACAGACACTTGCTTCACCAGTTAGCTAAATAGCTGTGTGGGCTTTCCTTTGGCAGTCACAGTATAGCTGGGCTTTCCTTTGGTGGTCACAATATAGCTGGGCTTTCCTTTGGTGGTCACAATATAGCTGTGCTTTCCTTTGGTGGTCACAATATAGCTGGGCTTTCCTTTGGTGGTCACAATATAGCTAAATAAATGATAAAAGTGGTAAAAAATTCCAAAACCAAACCAATCTAAAACATCTTCCCCAGCTACATAGCTTAAACTAAATGGTATAGGTAACAAATGAGTCCAAAATAAGAAATATTATATGTAAGAGAACAGCTTGTACTACAGGGGTTTAAATTAGGTACTTTTCCCCACTGGCCAGAAGGACCAGCTGAACATTTAATAATCTTGCCCTTTTTAAGGTACACTGGCCCTCCTATTGTCAGTATACAATTTTACAAGAAAATTCTGGTGGTACAAAGGACTTGTTACCAACAGATTTTACTAGACCTTCAAAAAAATTACTGGCCTCGGGCAAGCGGGCAGGTATTATTTCAACCCCTATACTGATACAGACTACATGTTTGAATATTTACTGAAAACCTGTTACTTTTCAAATCATTTTACACCAGATAAATTATAGAAAAACTGCTTTACATGTAGTTGTTAATAGTCATAGCAAATAAAATGAATTTATCCTTCAACATGTTTACAATAATGTTTAAAACATAAAAAAATATATATTCTATTTAGATCCTATTTTGATATACACATCAACATAAAATGTAATTTATTGATTGTGCATATGTGTGTTTGTGTGTCTGGGGTGAACAGTAATGTAAGCATCCATTAGTGAAATACAAAATACATGACACACCAAACATGTGACAAAGGAAATCAATTTTATCATATGACAAACAATAACTTTCTACAAAAAGTGTGTTACATAACATTTTGCATTTAGTAGACTTAAGACTACATGTATATATATATATTTCAGATTTCTGAAAGGGCCGAAATAATACTTGCCTGTGGGAATTGGCCAGTAAAATTCATTAAGGCCAATTAAAATTAATTGGTAGATTATCATCCCTGTCCACCCCCTCCAAAATCGTCCCGCCCCAATTTTTTTATTTTGCACAATGAATGTCCGAAACCAGTTTGTACATCTGTTTCTGTCTCTGCTTAAGGTTTA
>JAOXYJ010008211.1:0-12840 GCA_028566555.1 Lithophaga nigra
CTCGTTATTTAATAAAAAATAATAATAAACTCGCCAAGGCTCGTTTATTATTATTTTGTTATTAAATAACTTGAGTTAATAACAAGCGATATATAACTCTCACTTATTGTGAAACCTATATTTATCCTTACGATGTCTGCTTAAAAATATCCATTTGGTTTTCCTGTCCATCAACCAATATGGCTGCTGTTACTATGAATAGAACGGGGGTAAAAATGTCAAAACAAATCTCTAAATAGCCAGAACAGCTTCATTTTAAGAGGAAATTGGCTCAAATTTTAACTGCAGCGACATGGTAAGGAGTTGTTAAACATATGTCATAGGTTTCCTGTGAACTTTTTCTGATTTTGACTGACTATGCAGATTAGGCAAAAATAAGCCAAAAATTCTTCAAAAATATTATTTTCTGAAACCATTGGGCAAATATGAACTAAAGCCGATTCATCATTTGGATGTCAGCTTTAAAAGTTCCATTTGGTTTTCCTATCCGTCAGCCAGTATATGGCTCCTGTTATATAAATAGAAAAAAAGAAAGAGATCATTCTCATTTAGTTTGCTTCATTGTACTTTATACTTGTAGTGGCAGCCAAGTTTGAAATAAACTGCAATTTTTCCTTGGTCCTAGAAGACCAGTGCATTATTGAAGACGAAGATGCATTTCAGGCCCTTTCCGAGGGAAATGTATACATTCTTCTTGAAGGACAGTCTTTGAATCTCCCCAGTACCAGTACATCATCTTCAGCAGCAGCAGGTACACATACAAATATTGAATATACTTGAAAATGAGAACAAGAGCAGAAGGCATGTATTGATCATTACAAAGTCAGTCTGGTCTAAATACCTAACCCACTATAAATATAGGATGTGATGCATAATAGTTTCTTCTGCAATAACAGCAACATGTACATAGACAATTTTGCTTAACAATAATTTAAAGTTAAATTAGATTTCGCATGATGAGATGTATCGTGTGCAATATTAACTTTTATCATGGGCAGACATTCTTGTCTTTATATTCAATGCCGATGGTGTGTACTGTGTAGCAAACTTGTTGATTTAGTGAAAGCAATTGTATTCAGGCCAAAATAAAAATAATTTGTAATAATGAATTCTAGGCACTTCAGCACCGGGACAAATCGGCACCAGGACACTTCGGCACCTGTATGAGACATTTCGGCACCAAGACAGTTCGGCACCTTAGTTAAGACAAGTCGGCCCCCAAAAGACAAATCGGCACTTGTGTTTTTTCTTTGATTTTACATACAAAAGTTGTAATGACCTTAAACCAATACAAATTTTAATGATGTCTGTTCCGGAAAAGATCCAATCTGGCCGATTCTAGGGAAAACGGTAGTATTTTTTACCGGATAGCCGACAATAGTGACATCTTGTGATTTTGCTACTGTTCAAAATAAAGATCTCGACCAGAAAGTTATGTGTACTTGAAATACTTTTATGATGTGTTTTAGAAATAAATGTCAAATGGTGGCACTGGGACTAGTATAACATATTAGTCCCAGGGTGGCATGACCACCTTCCAACGGAAGTTGCTTCAGGTATCCATAGCAACTGTCGTTTTACGAAATTTTTATGGGAAAATACAATCCTTTTCGAAAAATTCTCACAAAAATATTTCTATGTCTTTCAAAATTGTGCCTATGAATTAGAATACTGTAGATATGGGTTAATACAAATAAAAATTAAATTATTCATATAAATATATCCAATCACAGCACTGTAAAGTTTACTTCCTTTCATCTGAGTAGGGTACACAAAAGAGCAACCTAATGCCGGGAAACTAAATACTACATTTTTACCTATACTGGAACTCAAGGGATCAAAAACTAATTATGGCAGTATCAATGCAAAGCTAACTTATAATGAAACTTTTTGCCATAAAGACTACTAGTCTGCATAAATTAGTTATGAAAAGTCAGATTGGTTAAGGACCCCACCCTTAGATGCAGATTTTCCTCATTTCCTATCTATTGCCAAAATACATGATATTCTGTCTGTAAACAAGTATTTCCAATAATACACATAGAAAATGGTATATAACCACAGTATTAGAGACAACATGTCAAGAATAAAAAAACTGAGGTCAATATGACCAAACTTTACAAGTCAGGTACAAATTGAAAATTTTCCACGCCAATGACCATTCCATGTTTTGGAAAATGCCATAAATTGGTCCCAATATTTGAAGATTGACATGAAAGTCTTAAAACTGAAAAAAAATGAATGAAGCAATGCAGTTCTATATTTCTTTTCTTTATATGTTTAAAGATCAAACAATCACCAATGCAAACACAAGCTGTAAACGTTTGATCACTGCTTTTGATCTTAATTAAGAGAGTTGATAAAAATAGTTTATCAAAAGCGCTTCACACGCAATAAAATTGATATCTTCTTTGTTTTATTATCAATTCTGTTTTGATTGTACATGTATTTAAACGATCATTGGTGTTTTTTTTTTTTAACTTTCTTTGATTTTATTGTGAAAAAAGCTAATCACGTTTGTTTGAAAGAAAATGTGGTGCCGATTTGTCCTGGTACCGATTTGTCTTTCTTGGTGCCGAACTGTCTTTTTTAACGGGTGCCGAAATGTCCCGGTGCCGAACTGTCTTGGGTCGGTAATAATAGGGTAGGTAGAGACTGGAAACTTATTTTATTTTTCAAAAATATTTGACTTAATGCAGTGCTTGAACGATTTGCGACTTGAACAGTGCTTGTGCTTACATTGTAAATGGCCATTGCAATTGGTAGGCCAAAAAAATTTGGGAAAGTAGATTAATAAGAAACACATACACATATTTATTTATTATACCCCTGCTCACAAGGAGTGGGGGGTATACTGGTTTACGTCTGTCTGTCCGTCCGTCCGTCCGTAACAAAATTTTTCATACAACTTTTCTCAAGAACTACAAATCAGAGCTTCTTGAAATTTGTTATGGAGCTTTAGCTAGGTGGACTGTACTGTGTGACACATTTCCAGATCTGTCGATTATCTACTTTCTGTTTGACGGACATTTTTGTCTTTTCAATGTTATGCGCTTATACAAAATTTTTCGTCACATTTTTCTCAACAACTACAAATCACAGGTTGTTAATATTTGGTAATAAGCTTAAGGTAATTGCATTGTACCGTTTGACACATTTTCAGACCTGTTGATTATCTACTTCCTGTTTGCCGAATACATGACATTTTCAATATAATGCACATATACAAAATTTTCGTCACACTTTTCTTGACAACTACATATCATTGGTTATTGATATTTTGTATTAAGCTTTAGGTTGATGAATTGTAACGTGTGACAAATTTTCAGACCCGTTGGTTATCTACTTCCTGTTTGCCAAATACATGATCTTTTCAATGTAACACACATATACAAAATTTTTCGTTACAGTTTTCTCAAGAACTAAAAATCACAGGTTAATATTTGGCAGTAAGCTTAAAGTTAATGCATTGTACCGTGTGACACATTTTCAGACCTGTTGATTATCTACTTCCTGTTTGCCGAATACATGACATTTTCAATATAATGCACACATAAAAAATTTTCGTCACACTTTTCTTGACAACTACATATCATTGGTTGTTGATATTTGTTATTGAACTTTAGGTTGATGAATTGTAACATGTGACAATTTTTCAGACCCGTTGGTTATCTACTTCCTGTTTGCCAAATACATGATCTTTTCAATGTAACACAACAGTACATCTTGTTTGCTTTATTTTGTCTTGTGTACGCTGTTCCTGTAGCTTCTTTTCCCTTTATGTTATCAGAACCTAGTACTGGAAGCAACTTGACAAACCTGATGAACATGATACGTAAGAAGAGGACAAACTTAAATGTAAAGGTAAATTAAGTGCTAAATTTCTATTAGCGAAAACCTCGTAAGCGTATCTCCTCCTAAACGGCTAACTGTATTTTTATGAAACTTTACACAGATGTTGTACACTACCTGCAGATGTTCATGAAGGATTATGGTTGTTGTCCGAAATTTGGAAGGGGAGATAACTCCACATACATGTACTCTTACAAAAGGGGGAGTGTACCTTGTAAGCACAACTCCTCCTAAACAGCTTATTGGATTTTTATGAAACTTTACACAGTTGTAGTACACTACCTGCAGATATGCATGAAGGAATTTGGATGCTTTCAAACATTTGGAAGGAGAGATAATTCAACTTACATTTTCACGAAAGGGGGGGATTGTACCTTGTAAGCGCAACTCCTCCTAAACAGCTGACTGGATTTTTATGAAACGTTACATAGTAGTACATTACCTTCAGATGTGCATGAAGGAATATGTTTGCCGTCCAAAATTTGGAAGGCCAGATAATTTGACTTGTACTTCATGAAAAAAGGGGGGTTGTACCTTGTAAGCGCAACTCCTCTAAATGGCTTATTGGATTCTTATGAAACTTTACAAAGTTGAAGTACCGTACACTACTTTCAGATATGGATGAAGGAATATGGTTGCTGTCCAAAATTTGGAAGGGTTGAACTTTCATGAAATAGGAGGGAGGTTGGGGGAGCGGGTGGTATATTTAGTGAGCTATGCTCCCAGTTCAAGTTTGGGTTAAATTTTTTTTTTTTAAATTTCAATTGTAACAGTTTGCCAGTGAATATTTGCAAGATGGACATAAGTTAGGGCTGGATCAATATATCGATATATTGTTTTGTATCGATATTTGCTAACTGTATCGAATATCAATGCATCAACCCACCTGTATTGGCTGTATCGAAAAAGCATGTAATTAATCAAGATCAGGCCATTCAAATGTTATAACAAGAAAATTAAAGAGTTACAGACTTCGTACTCCTATCAACTGATCAAGATTAGTGCTTATTTTATTCCTTGATTCAATTATTTTTAGTACTATTTACTAACTGTAGTGTACTGAACTCCAAAACTTCTGAAGAGTTGTACTGCTTTTAGGTGTAAATAAAGGCAGATTATAAAAAAACAATTCTTAAGAAAAGTGTGAAAACCAATACATCAATACGTATTGTGTATCGCAATACATATCATATCGGAACTATCTGACCAATACCCAGCCCTAACATAAGTAAGCCAGATAACCCTCCAGTTGATAGAACAACAGTAAACAACATTGAAAATTCCTAGAACTGAATACATAGAAATAATATAAACTAGTCTAATTTTAGAAATGATACTTTTATTTTCTTTGAAAATTGTATTACTGTTGTTAAACAGTACAAATAGAAACAAAGCTATGAGTAAGTTAATGGACATATTTCATACCTTGCTGTTGCTTTGTAAATAATATTGGAATTACTGAATGTAAATGCCCGTCCCATGTGTAAATGAGTACAACATCATTCCTATTATCATTTATGTCTTAATGTTGAAAAAAAAAATAAGTGAAAATACCTTCTAATTCCAGAAATCCACACTACAAAATGTAAATCTACCAGCAAAGAGAATTAAAACAACGTATAAAATAAACCTTGGATGGCTTTGTTTCGATCAAGCTTGCCAGAAATATTCCCAAGTTAAATTGGCCACAGGAGGGGGGACAAGGGTATTGGACTTACCAAGCAACACAACATACAATGATTTGATGGAGAAATCAAAAGATCTTTTCTTTCCTAACGGTAAGTTTATGTCTTCTGACAATACTTTAAAGAGAAACTTGCGATCATTGTATTTGAGTAATAATACAGGTTTCACTGTGAATTGTATTTTTCCATTACATTTTGCATTTATGTCAATATCATAGTCACTTGGTTTTGTGATGAAACTTAAATATTAAATTGGTCTTGGGTAGTACATTGGGCTCACAAATTATAAGTAGATCCATTGGAATAACTAGACATGCTAGAGGGGCATCTCATGTCATTAGTCACATTTTCTAGTTTAATAGATATTCTTAAAACAGGTGAGACATTTTTGTGTGTCAACTCTTTTTAGCTCACCTTGCACAAAGGGCCATGTGAGCTATTGTCATCACTTTTCGTCCGTTGTCCTTAAACTTTTTCAAAAATCTTCTTCTCTGTAATTATATCTTCCCTTCTCCGAAGGGAGACATATTGTTTTAGTGATTATTATTCTTCTTCTTGTTCTTCTAATCAAATTTTTTGTCCGGGGCATAACTTTTTTGTCTTTTGAGCTAGCCTCATGATATTTGGAGGGTATATGCATTAGGTTGAGGCGGAGTGCAGAACCCCAAATTCAGGTCCCCGGGGGTCAATCCCCACCCCCTAGACATTAATTTTCATAAAAATTAGTCAATTTTTTCCAGGGCATAACTTTTTTGTCAATTGAGCTAGCCTCATAATGTTTGTAGGGTAGATTTATTAGGCCATGGCGTAATGCAGAATACTAAATTTGGGTCCCTTGGGGTCATCCCCACCCCCTAGTTGCTAAACTGATTCGAACCAAACTTGCCCATAAGCTTCATTGGGGACCGTAGATTCTAATTTATATCCGGCATATTCGTCGATGAACAAAAATGGCCGTTGTTGCTTAAATAGAATACAAGGGTAAAATGACCATTTTCCCCTTATATCTCCAAAACTATAACAGATAAAGAAAAACTGTGTGGGACAAAAATGTCTAGCACATCAAGCTCTACAAAATTAAGTCTCCATTACCCTGAAATCGTCAGACGACTCCTTACATAAGTTTATGGGCATTAAATGCAAATTTTTACGATTTTTGCTGTTTTTCCACAATATCTTGAAAACAATAACAGATAGAGAGAAACTGTAAAAAAGCAAAAACAATCAGCACATCAAGCTCTACAAAAGTCTCCGTTACCCTGAAATTGTCAGATGACTCCTTTCATAAGTTATTGGGCTGTTTTTTCCCAATATTTTGAAAACAATAACAGATAAAGAGAAACTGTAAAAAAGCAAAAATGATCAGTATATCAAGCTCTACAAAAGTCTCCATTACCCCGAAATTGTCAGACGACTCCTTGCATGAGTTGTTGGGGCGTTAAATGCAAATTTTGACCCAAATCGTCGGATGTCTCCTTACACGAGTTATTGGCCTTTATATGTAATTTAGACGATTTTTGCTGTTTTTGGCTAATATATAGAAAACGGGTAGCAGAGAGAGAGAAAAGCAAAAAACGATCAGCTAGTTCAGGTCTGCAAAAGTCTCCAGTACATGGAAATTGTCTGCACCTCTTTGCATAAGTTATTGCCTACCAAGGCCCAGGTGAGTGATACAGGCTCTTTGAGAGCCTCTTGTTGTTTAGATAAAATGGTCTCCTGTATCAAAAAAATAAATTATGATTTGTATGAAATTATTAATTTAAAATATAATAAATGTACCCATGTTTTGTAGGAATATCAAGGAGAGGCAGATGGGAGGAATTTTATCACATGATAGGGGATTTCCAACAAAATATAGTGACAGCGGAGAATTTTACTGTGGAAGAGTATGTAACCAAAAATTGTCTGACAACGAAATCAAGATTATACCTAATGTCAAAGAAAATTGGAACTCAGGTATTGACATTTTTATTCATAAAAACATGTCTGCAAACATAAAACTCTTTGAGTTACCATTCAGTAAGTGCAGCAAATGATGTCTTAAGCATTACCAAATTTCTGTAAAATATCATAAACCGTTTTGAAAGATAGTCAGTCTCTACTAATTGCGATACAACAAAATTATTTTTACCGTTATTGCGAAGTGGAAGGGGACATAGTAATAGTGAGTGTCTGTCGGTCCTTCTGAATCTTATCTGCGCAACTCTTCAATAATCTTTTGACGCGTTTTCTTCTGTTTTGCGATGTAGATTTGGTATGATAGTGAGATGATCAGCATGGATATTTTATTTCAACGATTAATACAGGAATTATCTCCCTTTTTCGACGTTTTTAATGTAAATTGCCCATAGATGATGGTTTAATTTTGCTTAATACAGTAGATTCTCGTTATGTTGAACCCGAAAGGACCAGCTAATTTATTTCGACTTCAGCGAAAATTCAAGTTACAGGGGGTAAATTTGTATAGTTATTACTGTGGAAAGTCCAGGAAATGTGTTCGAGTTACCCAAAATTTTGACTTCAATAGGCCAAACATAGAAATATTTTTGTTTGCTGTTCCCCTATCCAGGAGTCCAAGGCTTGGGTAGGTACATGTAGGTAGGGAAAATATTTTATTCTAATGCAATATTTTTGTAACGCTGAATTTGATTGGCTAGCATTCTGCGTAAAATCCACAATCTACATGCCGTAACTAAGGGCTGTTTGTAGAAGCCACCGCCATTCGGTCGCCATGATGAAATGTCGAAATTTCTGCATGTAATATTTACCACAATACACAATATAAATTAAACTCCTACCTGAAAAAGTACTTTTTAAAAGATTTTATCCAAATTTGAAGCGTACACGAGGCCTGAAAACATCCGATGTTTACGTTTCATACTGGAAGCGTTCAAACGACGTTTTGTTTGTTTCTGTGACGTAAGCAACATCAACAACATTTCGCGGAATTTAAATTTTCGTACTTTTTTGCCCAAACCAAAACACATATAGAGATTTTACATTATGACTGCATTAGAATGGAGATAACTGTATTGTATTTTAAGCTTTGAGAACGTAAATCTTGATTTTACGGTCACAAATATCAGTTACCTAGCTCCGCTTAGCGTTGCTAGGTAAACTCAATTTGCGACCGTAAAATCCACGATTTACGTCCTCAAAGCTTAAAATACAATACAGTTATCTCCTAATTTTATTGATTAAACTTGTTGAAACCCTAATTTTATACAGATGCTGTTGTAAATTATATTTCAAGATGATAAAAAAAAAATTTCATTCAAATACAATAATATAATTTTTTGGTAGGGCCATTTTTTTTTTCTGGGTAGGTAGGTGAACTGCAAACGAACATTTTTTAAATTTTGGCTTTAAATATGTTCGAGACAACGAGAGTTAACTGTATTTCTGATGTTACATGTGGGATTGCTCTGATTTTTTTACACAATGCTATGGGAGATAAAATACAGGTTTGATGCAATTATGGCCTCTATCATTTTGAAATAGGGGTCAAATTCGTATGATGTTTTCAGATGCTTGTAAAATTTTACATTTTTTTGTCCGATTTTGACGCCGTTTGTTTTCTTAAATGTATGTAGAAATAAAATGCATAAAATTAAAACTAAAAGAGGAGTTTATGTCACATGCTTGAATTAACAATTTCACAATTTGCATTCCATATTGGACCGTTGTTTGAAAATCAAAATTTTAAAACCTTATTGCGCATCTGCGTAATGTATATAATAATGCTCATAGATGTTTAACTTTTGAAAGTGTCTCTCAGGGAGATTTCCCAGGCTGGCAGTGAGCTCTCGGTGAAATTCAGTATCAACATTTTTGCGTGCAAACACGTAACAAAATTTTTAATAAATATATAAGTGTACATAACTATAAATTTACAAAAGCTGAATAAATTATATGAACACATGATGATGACATGCTTTACTGTTTTATTCATTTTTATAGGAGTTTAAAAAAAAATTACAGTGAGACATATTTTATCAACAATTTTTTCCTTTCATTGGGAAAAAAATTATTCTACACCCCCCCCCTTGCAAAACAAACTTTGTAATACTACATAGAAACAAAAAATGAACACATGCAAGTGTGATGGACAGACAGATGGAGGCAACGACTACAAACTATCATTCCAAAGTTCGGGGATAATAATGTTTCTCTCGGACAGAAAGTCGCTATGTGTCCTGGTACATGTGTTACTGTGAAAGTACTTTTATTCGTGAATTCCAATTTCGTGGATTGCAGACAAGTCATTAGTTCGTGGGTTCTTAAATTCGTGGTTTGAGACTCACCACAGTACAAATCAACGGAAAATTTGTATTTCGTTGAGTATCAAATTTCGTGGTTTAAGTCAACCACGAAATCCACGAAAATTGGTACCCCGCGAACAATAGTACTTTCACAGTATATACTGTACTTTTAGGTCACTGCCAACTTTGTTGGCTGACATGTCTATTTTTAGCTACTTGCCTCATATATATGCTTTAAAGATAGGAATATGCCTCATAGCTCTAATATATTAACATGCCTGATATAGGATTTAAGAAAAGAAATAAAAGCCTTACATATAAAAGAAGGCTGGAGAGTCTCAGTCAGCGAAAATTGAGAAAATTTGTACCGTATGTAATGTTTGTGTATATATATAATTTTTTTTTACAGAATACAATTGAGAATATTGATTTGCAAGGTTATATGAGTGATGATGATCTTCCAGATTTAAACATTGATGTTGAATCAACACCCTCTACACCCCCTAGTTCACCCATATCAGAAGTACCAGCCAGTGACCGACCTTCTACTGTAAGTTGTATTTATAGATTATTATATGGCATTTTCCATATTGGTCCAGGTATGAATCGAGACTGTGTGCCATTGTTGCCTCGGGATAAACTGCTTAGAACTGCACTTTGGATTATAGGTTGATTGACAGATGTGGTTATCCTACAGTATCTTAAAATAGATGATGGGGGGGGGGAGTTGCACTTTTGTCCAATGAAAAAAAATACAGATATCAAGATGATAAAAAATCTGATCGTGTGTAAAAACCGTCATCATCTGAACATCTACCAATGCAATTGTGTCCATATCTGCCCTCACTTTTACACAAGGTTAGACATTTGTAGGTTTTCTTGCCTGTAAGGCAACTGGCATACAAGTTTTACCATCTGTACATACAACCAGTAAATTTTCATCCACTATAACTCATGGGAACTGTCCGTGGGAATTTTGAGGCTTAAGCATGATAAGGCCTAGGGTTTTATTTCTGGTGAGAAAATTTTTTTTCAGGCAAATTGAAAAAAAAAATTTCTGGCATCACTGCAGTGCGATTATTATTTTTTTTTTCTGGTTTTTGCATTTCAAAGGAATGTAGGGACATGCAAAACATGGCAAGATAAAAAAATATTTTTCAGCAGAATTAGGGATTTTTTTCTTTTTAGCTCAGGGTATCTATTTCCAAATTGTATCCAATGACTCTGCCCATCAACCAACATGGCCAGTGCTGCTATAAATAGAATGAAATGACCATTTTGGAATATATCTCCAAAACTATAACGGATAAAGAAAAACTGTGAAGGGCAAAAATGTTCAGCAGGTCAAGCTCTACAAAAGTCTCCATTACACTGAAATGGTCAGATGGCTCCTTATATGAGTTATTGGCGTTAAAAACATAAATTTTGGCGATTTTTGCTGTTTTCGGCCAATATCTTGAAAACGATAACAGATAGAGAGAAACTGTTAAAAGAAAAAATTATCAGCAAGTCGAAGTCTATTGTGTGTGTGTGACATTTTTAATAATCAAACCAACTTCCTGTTCTATGAACACATTTCTTCTAGTTTCTGTCTCTTTGTTATAGAGTTCATCAAGATTGGAAACACCAAGACGGGAAGAACAAAATAGTGGACTGAATGCTGAACTTTCATCATCTGTAGTACGTGTTGAACTGAATATACATTTAAATAATCGGGTATTTATAATTTACTGATATACAGGCCTACTATTTATGCATATTTATTTGGAGTATGGACAATATCTCATGCATTCCTAGCAGAGTTTGTAGCTTGCCTGGTCCAAAGAACCAAGTGAGCTATTGCTATCACTTTGTCTTGGCGTCCAGTACATTTTTAACCTATATTGTGAGCTTATGCCATCACTTGTCGTCTATCGTCTGTTGTTAAGAATTTTCTCTGAAACTACTGAACCAATTAAAAGAAAATGTGGCTACATCCATCTGTAGGGTATCTACTTTGTAAGTTGTATCTGATATGTTTCGGACCAAAAATATGGTCGTCACAGCTAAAAATAGAACATAAGATCAAACCACTCTTGTGGTAGGGACTCCAGGCCAAAAAAAATGCTACCATTTTGTATCACTAAAATTGTATAGATTGAAAGATCTCTGAAAGACGAACAAAACAAAACCGCTTGAAAATCGGGTGAGAAATGAAAAAAGTTAAGTTTGCGTTAAGTTGACAAAAAAGGGGAATAAAATCTGAAAAATTTGACAGCACAGCAGAAATACAGAGGATGGGTTATTTTTGCTGTAAATTTATTTGGTGAATGTTAATGGAATGATATATGTAATATAGAAATTTGATAAATCTGTTCCAGCAATACAATTAACAGCAAATCAATTGTTTCATTTAGTGCTGACAGAAATAAGATATGATGGAAAATGAACTGAAAATTGTTGGACTTAGTCATTTTTTGAATGGCAATGTGAAAAAATGTGGTTTATTCCATATATCGAAATTCATTTTCTCTGGATTGGTCACTGTAGAAAGGCAAATACTGACCAAACTTTAAAACCTTGTCTAGGTAGTATGGATTTCTTTCATATCATTTGGCATTTGTAAATTTTTTTTTTTAAATGATGCCCAAAATGGCCAATAAGTCCATTTTTAGCAAAATCCGACTGGTCTTGAGCCCATTTTCAAACAATCAAGGGGAAATAATACAACTTATTCTATCAAACATGTTCTATATGGAGAGATGGGCGTGTACATGTAAGTGCAGGTTGTCATAAATGGCTCGTTGGATTTATTAGCTCACCTGACCCGAAGGGTCATGTGAGCTTTTGCCACCATGAAGCGTCCGTCGTCTGTCGTCCGTCGTCGTAAACTTTTCACATTTTAATCTTCTCCTCTGAAACCACTGGGCCAAATTAGACCAAACTTGGCAGGGATGGTCCTTGGATGGTCCCCTTTCAGACTTGTATCCGACGACCCCGCCCGCCAACCAAGATGGCCGCCACGGCTAAAAATAGAAAATTCGGCAAAAAATCATTAAAAA
>JAOXYJ010008317.1:0-12839 GCA_028566555.1 Lithophaga nigra
GAATAATAATAAGAATAATAAGAAACGGAGCAAAAACTATAAGTCTCCACAAACTTCGTTTGGGAGACTTAATTATCAAGATAGTGTACCATGAAAATGAGGTCAAGGTTAGATGACATGTCTGTGGCTGACAAGCGTATTTTATAAAGAATTTGTGAACCAAATATTGCTGAGTTATCAAGTACATTTACCGAGAATCATGGCTAATCACACAAACGACGTAAATTAAATAAGATCAGAAAGTTAGAGTAAAAATATGGCTGACTTAACATTAAGAGTTACTGTGAAACCAACGTAGTCACAAAAACTTGATGCAAATTAAACTGGACTGTGAAAATAAGGTCAAGTCAGTAACATTTGTGTAGCTGACATATATGTATGGACTTAATATGGCCTACCTATCATGTACATTTACCGAGTCAATGACCTTTTCACAAAAACTTGGCGTAAAACAAACAAAGTCACTGGACTGTGAAAATAGGTTAAGGTCATATGATATGTCTCTGGTTGGCATGCGTACTCAATAAAGAATAACCCAAATATTTGTAATCTTTCGTGTAAAGTTACAATGTACTTAGAAACTGACCTGATCACAAAAACTTGAATCAAATAAACTAAGTCACTGGACCGTGATAATGAGATTGAAGTCATGTGACATGTATCTGCTAACTTGTACACTAAAAATGTATGGAACAAGCATGCTTGTCCTAATTTATGTTTTTTTCAGAAACAATACTAAATTTAATTGTCAACGCCGTCGCCGTCAGAAAAGCAGCGCCGATGTCTAGCCTTTCGCGACATTGATTGCAGAATAGACAAAAACCGTAGACAGAACTGTAAGTTTGACGGTTCCACAGTACCGACAGGGGGAGAATTGTCTACAATGGCTAGAAACTGGTCAAACTGATAGCTTGTTTCAAACATTTGTTAACCTTTTTTTACAGCCAGAGGCTTTCCAACCCCTACAAACATGCTAGCATTACAGAAACGACAACTCAAAACAAATGTTGTTCCAAACTCGATACACCCTTATCCATGTTTTTATGTTCATTGTGGTGTGAAGAGCAGATACCTGCCATATTTGTAATGTTATGTCGTTTTTAGAACCAGTTTGACGAAGAACCGAAGGTCTGCCCTGATGAGTGCTTAACGATAAGACCTAAGCTGTAGCTGCCCTAAATCAAGCGGGCTACCAGAGGAAAATTTCAACCCATGGCCAGTATGATTGTATCCGAGCTGCCAAAAGTTATTGATGTGTGTTCAAATCGGGATTTCACTTTGCCAGTTTTTGCAAGATCTTGTTTAATTCTCGCCAGTCCAATATTACATGTGAAGTTTTTATCTTTAGCACAAAAAAAATCTGATTATTAAAGGTCGTTGTTTTTCTCTTTCTCCTTAACAAATATCTTTTAAAAGCTACCCATGTCAGAAGCGAAAAATGACACAGATGATGAAGTGACATAACAATGAAACAGTTCCCATAATAGTAACTCATACGCGTGCTAGCAACCCTCTAGTGTTAACAGGCGCATGCCGACCAGAAAAACATTACCCTATTGATACTTTCTAGATTTTGGGTTTGTGTTGGCCACTATTTAGCCCTTTTTTGTTGAATTTTTCTTTTGATTTATAATGGTGTTAAGATAAGAAATTTTAATTTTACAAAACGGAAAAATCCCATTTCTTCCACCCCTTGAAAGATTGGAAAAGTTATCAGTTAAAAATATTCCCATTTAGATGACCAAAGCAAAATATAAGTAAAAAAGATATATCTGAGGTAGTAGCTGTATACATATAGAAAAAATCGGATTTTTCTCTCAAAATTCCTCGAGATATCGTGAATAATCCCATTTTTAAGCTTAACTTAGTAAATCAAACGCATAATCCTTCTTTTGTCAGTTCACCTCAGCGACCAAAAAATTCCACTAAATAGATTTTAAACCTCTTGTTTGACCCCCAGTGGTGGAAGAACCTAGTATCCTTTTCCCTGACTGTTAAAATGCAGGTAAATATAATTCAGATGCTTTATGTTTGATGAACTTTACTTGGAAGAAACCGTATTTTTTACCTATTATGATATTGGTTTTAAATCTTTGTAGCATATTCAAAATGGTCCTTGACACTTCATGTTTTTGCCTATATTTACTGCTTAAAACATTATTTCGAAATTTTTGCTTTCTAATTGACAAAATTGCTTCTTTAATTTTTATTCCTCTACGCTATATTATACTGTACAGAACTTTTGTAATACGTTTATTCCTTAACCCCAGGGGGGCTGGGTGGCAAGGTGGTTAAGGTTGCACACTCATAATCACAAGTCTAATAACGCTGTCGCAGGTTCGAGCCCTGCTCGTCCCGCTTCATGTGTTAAGGTCTGCAGACATTTGTCCCAGGTTGGGGGTTTTACCGGGTCATCTAGAGACATCTGTCCGGGTTTTCCTCCAGCAGTAAGTTTGGTAGTCACGATATCGCTGAAATACTGCTGAAAGTGATAAAACCCAACAACCCAAGCCAACCCTTAATCCCGTAATAAGACCTGAAGTATATATCTAGACAAAAACTCCCGTTATGACAAAGTATAAAATTACCATAGAAAATACACTGCTGTCTTCTTCCGCTTAAAGTATAATTTCCGGAGAGGCTAATTCCTGCGCTGAATAATTCGTCACACGATTTATATTCAGGAAATTTGCCTGAAAGCCGATAAGAAAAGTATTTTATATTGTGCTTTATTTGGATACATTTTCATAATTACTATAGAAATATTTCTAGACATTATAACATTTACATATTTTTGAATAACTGGAATTTTGTTGCTTAAATTTAGTCCATCAAAATAGCACTTTTTAATTTTTTCACATTTATTTTCTACTACTTAAATCCGGTAAAAATTGTTTGTTTTTGACCACACATCAAACAAATTTTAAAGAATCAGATTCTTACTAATGTCGTACACAGATACAGCATTTCCCGTGCCACCACATGGTTGACCTGCTGGACATATACGCTGACATAAGCTACCCGCGATCTTTCTTGGTAGAACATCACTACATGCACAGAGATAATTCTCTCCTGTCATCGCGTATAAATTCCCAGAACTGCGACACCACTCCAGGCATAAAATCACGTCCGTGTTTAAGTATACTGTCAAGTACTGGGTGATTATCGAAGTTTCATTGGAGGTTACTTCAAAGCACCCAACATATCCTTGTAAAATGAACAAGAAATATATAAATTAAACTATTGCTATATTATTATGCTGTTTCCATGCAAAACACAAATACTTTCGCTAAAAAAATAAAATCCAGCAATTTATAATAAATAGTTTCATAGTATTTTTGTATTATATGTATACTGCGAAACATCCCAGTGCAGTGAATTCATAATTAAACTGTTTCATCCAAGTTGCATATACATTAATCTAGTCATCTGACAAAACCTGTAAACAAATCAATTATTAGCACACGGACAGACGATAGTGGAAAATAAATCTATAACGAACAAGAAAAATTGTCAATATTAACAGGCCCTCCTATAATTCACTGTACAAAATCCCAGAAAATCGAAGTCCACCTATATTCTATAGCAATTGTATACAAGAAATTGGTAATGGGCGAAAACTCGAAATGAAAAAAGTAAATATTTTCAGAACGAAAAGTATTCTGTTATAGTCTACTAAATCATGTTTTTACCAGAATATATACGCACTGAACTCTGTTATCGTAGCCATAACAATATAACCTACATATAAATGGTAATCGCACCGAAATAAAAAAAAGTGAAATTTGTCAAAACAAAAGGGACCATCTCACAGACTACTGTAACAACCTGTAATCAATTTAAAATTAAAATATCCAGCGTATGGAACTTATGTTACCGCACGACAGTGGCTAACAGTCACAAGGATCAGTGGATATCGGTATGCTATTAAAGAAGGGGGTATAAAAATAGCATCGTCAAATCTGGCATATAGTTCTTACTTCAGAAATTGAATTTTTAAAATTTCTTCCGTAAATTGAAACTGGTGTATTTTGAATTTTTCCTGTATTTGCTTCAAAAAAGTAATAAAAAAGCTAACAGCAACATCAATTTAATCATAATAAACTTAAAACCGCGTAAAAAAGACAAAATAATAATAATAAGCAAAAAAAATTCAGATCCAGTCTGTTTCCTCCTTACTTGTGTTTATGTTTCATTCTTTGTTGATTGCGGCCTTGGGAGTTTTTTGTTTGATTCTATGTTGATAATGGTTTTTTGTCTTATCCTGTGGATACATGATTTAGTGATTTTCAGTAATTTTCTCATTCTATTTTAAATTGTGTACATTTTACTCGACTAATTGTAATTTTTATCACTCAAAGCTTTTTACAGACGGTACAAAACAATGTTCTTGAGTATAGTGATCACTACAATGCATAGATTCGGAACTATTTAACAAGACTGCAACATTCACATGCGATCATAATTACATGCATCATTTTGCAGATCAGAAAGCTACCAGTTAGCATCACCATATGTGTCTTTTAAGGAATCCAACACCGTTTGCTTATGAAACAATGCTTCTGAAAAATTAAAAACCTTGACAAAAATGCTTACCTTCATTTCGTTCACAGATAAAGGATTCGAAGCTCGACTGCGAATTATATCCTATATATGATCCATCATTTTGTATTCCAAAATACCTCCTTGAATAATATTTCGGTGTGGTAATATCGCTTACTTGCAGATCGATGCTTCTTTGGCTGCTGAACCATCTATATTTAAAGGTGTATTGAAACACATACAACCCTGTCATCCATAATGCAACACTCTCATACTGTTCAGTTTTCTTAACAATAGATGAAATGAAAGATTTTTCTGATGGATCCTCTAAACAAGCAACGTATGCGTCTTCGGCACTGCAGTATCCAGCCATATCACTGCACTGTAGTTGACCGGATATAAACTTGTAACAGCTGGAGTTACCTTTTATCCAAGATTGTGGACAAACTAAGAAAAACATGGCTTAATTCAGCATCATTTGAAATATGAAAACAAGATTATTCAGTGGCTTTTTTTACGTCAATAATTGTACAACCTTTTGACAACAGTTTACTTAGAAATATGAATTTACGTACATTTATTTCCAGGTAATTATTTGAACAAATGTGTATTCTATGACAAAATTTTCTCATTGTGTCACTAAATACTATTACTGGATGTGACATGAAATCGCATTGGGGTGATACTAGTATAGCAGGTGATGCATTACACTGTCGGCGCACCTGGTCTCGTTCCTTTAGGAGTTGCTGCAATTTTACTTCGTTTGATTCCGATCTGCCTTTTGATTCGTTGCTCAGTTGGTTTTTATTTGTGTTTGGTATCTACTGCTGTTTTCTTATATAAGATGCGAGTTCAGATATGACTTTTGGCAATAGCAGAAACAAAAATGTACTTGATACGAACCGATAATGCTGACTGCCATGATATGTGTGAAATTACCTTTAAGTGTCAGGAAGCATATGACAATTCATCAATATTCCAATTAGGGTATTGTTCAAACTATTTCAAAACATATTCATCATCATGCAACTCATATTATGTCAAATTTCCCATTGTGGTGCAATGTTTATCCAGCACGAAAGGTCATGGTAAAAACAAAAAAACTCACCACTAAAGTACTTTAGCGTTTTAATCATTAATTAAAAAATACATGGGTCTCAAAATCCTAAGTCTATGAAGTAGAACTAGGTGGGATATATGAGCATCAACCGACTGTAAAGAACAGAATAATACAATATTTCAAAATAATGGATATGGTCTTACTTTGCGAATCCATATTTGATCTAATTCGTTGAACAAACAAATGATTTCATATTTGCTTTTATATTATTGTGTTGGTAGTTTTAGAAGTCGATCATGGACTAAATCTATTGTTGGCAAAAAATTAAAGAATACTGAATTCCAAAATATTTTAGCGCTAATCAAGTAGTAAGATTCTACATTAAAAAAAACTTTTGCTGAAATATATCAAAGTGGTGAAAGATAAGGATGATTTTTATATCTATTTTAAACTGAAAGTGATGATTGCATCGCTTTAGATTATGCTGAATACTAATGCAAAAAGAAACAACTTTACTCTATTTTAATATTACAAGAAGACAATGCCAAAAGGTATGCATCAGATCACAAAAAACAGGAAAATGTATGATAATTGAAAATGGTTTTTCTTTCAGCAATTTATTCAGTGCAATTATAGCTGTTTGTTAGGTATGATATCTATGTCAGTTAAACCATTCTTTCTGATAAATCAGTTTTATGTTCTTTCTGTTTTAGTATTATAAAAAACAAATTCAACGCGGAAAAATGAAATCCTCCATGTCGACCAAACTCTTAAGGGCAGAATCTGTGTTTGTCATTTTTCTTCATAGTTTTCTTGAGCAGAATTATACCAGCTGTCCCTGCATATGGCGTGTTTATGTCAAAATGATACAATAAGCTGGAGCCTGTTCATGCTATATTGACTTTTGAACAGGGTTAAACCGTAAACAAAATGCTTGAGCAGGGATTTGAGACAACAAGATTAAAGTTGTATCTCCGTAAATTTTATGGTCGTTACCACGAGGTGGTGGAACACTTCAAAGTGTCTATGTCCCAGCTAAGTGATGACATCTGTTCTTCATAGATAAAAAATATTGGACGTGACATAAAATCGCACGACGAGTGATGCTTACATCGCAGGAAATGCTTATCCTATCGACGCACCTGGTCTCGTTCGGGAGTTCGTCCGATTCCCTTCGTTTGATTTCGAATTTGTTATTTGTTTTCCGGATCTACGAGTTTTGAACTCTGGTTGGTTTCTACTTTTTTCTTACTATTTTTGGTGTTACATGTTAATTCGTTGTTTTTAATGAGATTAAGGAACAGCCTTTTCCATTCATTTTTGCTACATTTTTTACTGTGTACTGCGACCCTATGGATAGCTGGGGTATAAAAGAATGGCTACCTGGACTTCTTCCGTCCGGCAGTAAGACCTTAACAGGGCATTCGTTTGGTTGTACGGGATGTATAAATGCGCAGTCACGTGCGGTCTGATTGGGAACGTTAATCCAAGGCACGTGTTTGGAGAATGCCACTCTCTTTGCACGTTAAAGAACCCTTTGGCAACAACTCTTCTAAGGGTGACCTGTTGTAAGGCTAAAATTTTGACCCTACCCAATACTCCCTCGTTTTCCAGTGGCAGCCAAAATTCTTCCGGCCGACCCACTGTTCAGATCCTACCAACTAATATACTGTTAACTTGTTCTCGTCCTGGATATGCAAATAAATTTGCCGCTGGACGTTAAACAAACAACAGTCAATAAATCATTAATACTGCATATTGCTAATCATAATAAGCCTGCCATTGAGCTATAAGTGTGCATCGCATTTAACCCTTCCCAACACACCTACTGTATTCGTTTATGGTCCTGATATTGCAGGATCACAGAAATTTTGTTTATTTAAGAATTCTCTCACACATTCATTTGTCATGGGATTAGAATTACAAATACATTTGGCCAGTAAAGTTTAAGATTACTGCAAAAAAAATAAAGCCATTACGAACAAACAAAAAGGTTCCAAAAATATTAATTTCTAAGAACATAAGTATTACAAATGTCCACTGTACATGCACCACACAACTGCTATTTCATCATCAGTAGTTTACAATTCGAACAACTTTAAGAGCCAAAAAAGGAAAGAGAGAGAAAGAAATTTGTATTTGTAGCATTTATAAATAGTTCTTGATTATATATTTTATGTTGCAGGCAAAAAATCGCTACTAGGGTTTAGATATCCCCAGGAACACAATCATTCACCAACATAAAAATTTACCTAGAACTGGAAAGTTAAAATAAAGCTCTTCAGACAAACGACTGTATTTAGCACCTTAGTTTTTCTTTGCATCATCGCTACTTACCTGTTTCGGGACAAAACTGAACTTCTGAAGCGCTTTCAATGTAGAAGTTTGAACCTCCTATTCCTAAAAGTTCAAGTTCTGTACATGATTGTGCTCCTTTGTTTCCTGAAACTGGAATTTAAATTAATATGTTTGTGTACAGACAGAAGATTACAAAACAAGCATCCAATACCAATACGATAATATAATCAAAAACAAACAAAGAACAACGAAAAGTCTGAATCGGCTATTTCAAATATACAGTTCCGGACATGACTGTTCTCTGTTCCCTGGATCTGAAAAATATCACTCAATACGTTTTTGTAGATAAAGGAGGTTACACAAGAAGCATCCAAAACCCATACGTTGATGCAATCAAACACAATTAAATAACGTTTAAATGGCCTACTCCCAAAAGTTTCAAAACTTTCTGAATATGTTTCTTTCTTTCCTGAATCTAAAAAATACCACTTTAAATTTGTGTAGATACAGCTGGTTATAAAGAAGCATCCAAAACCCATATTTTGGTCTAATAAGACGCAAAAAACTACTGCAGACATCACTGAAAACTATAGAGAAAGGGGAAATTGTACACTCCTGTCAAAAACCGCGTGAAATCAAGTCCCTCACAGGAATACGTATTTCCTGTTTCGTAAAATAGAGATTTTGATCGGGGAATTCGGAAGTCGAATGTTGGTCTATTTCACAGCATTTTCCATACCTTTTATAAATGTAGAAGCATTTTGTCCACCACATATTTGTCCGTCATCCCCGGAACACTTGATGTCACACTGATCAAATTCTGTGTCGACTATAACCAGTTCTGATGGGTTAAAACACCAACATTTGTCATTCTTTATCACTGCATAGTCTTTGCCTTGTCCCTTGCAAGCTTGAATGCAAACTGTAAGCGTCATTTTGCCACTAACTGTAATATTGACAGCGTCTGATGTCACTTTGGATACAGTACATCCGTAATTCACTGAAAATATTTTGTTCGTAAAATAAATGTAACTGGAAATAAGGTGTTATCTTAGATCAAGCATATCTTTACCGTAAAAGTAAACTTATTCTCACGTTGCCTGTAATAAATCGAATGTTTGATAATTTTTTTATATCTTTTGAGCAAATTTGCTTCTTTATTATTTAAGATTTTTTTCACAGGAACATATCCTTTGATATTTCAACAAAATTTCTGGTATCTTAAACTCTCGAGAGCTCCGAAGTAATTACATTTCAATACAGTAGGGTACTTCCATAAAAGGTTAAAGCAAACATTGTTTGTCAATTAGTGATATGTTTTCCTTCAACTAACCTGATCTCTTGCAGATTGTTCCAGCAGTTTTATTACAATTTTCTGAATACCATTGGTTATCATTTTCGTCCAAAATGACACATTTCGTGTTGTTCACCAGTACTTTCGGTTCTTTTGAAGCAAACCTAGTGTACTGGTATAGTTTTCCATCAGTCCACATATAAGTTCCATCAGAATATGAACTGTAAAGTCCTATGAACCAGTATGCATTGCCACTACCATAAACTAAAAGTAACAAAAGTAAAACGTATTACTGGTCTTAATCAGCATTTAGATACATAAATAAACCCTGTATTGGTATAAATTGTAATGTGTTTTTATAATATTTTAACCAAAAATTCAAAATACTAAAGAGTAAAAATTATTTTACAACAATAATTTTTTTAACTTAATAACAATCTATGACACCAAATTTAGAGCACAATATGCACATTTCGACAAACAATGTGTCATCAGTAGTACAAATGTTAGATTTTATAATATCAAAATCTTACGTTTTATACTTTAAAAGTTTTGGGTAAAGGTAATGTTTTGAGTTTGATTTTTTAATTTAAAAATATAAAATCTACAGAAATCTTCAATATTTAGCATTTTGGGGTTGTTTTGTCATTTCCAAGATTAAAGAGAATACATATAAATATATATCTAGTTAAATTATATTCATGAACAGTTTAATGAGACCACATGGTCCCAGTTGATGCTCAGGAAATCTTAAATACGCTTGTTCCAGTTCCCTCGCTTCTATTAAAAGTTAATTGCCTCTGTTCTCTATGGGTATCCTTATTCTTTATTTAATTTTCCTGAGTATTTCCACAAAGAATTGTTTTAATAGTCGAAAGACACGACGTCAGGATTGAATACAGGAACAAATTTTAAATGATCGCAGGAGCCTGGGTCCAAATTTCCGAAAGTTAGGAGGCACTGTGATTTGATAAGGCAAGAAAATGACGCTTCCCTGAAATGTGACAGTAAGCTTACAAAGAAAACATATGTCCCACATCAAGCTTACTATATCCAGTTCCTTTGATTGTTTATGTTATGTGAAAACAGCAAAGCCATCGTTACCAAATTTAGCTGAAATACAAAAGCTTTAATGTAGAACAATCATTATTACTTGAAGCTATCCGATTACCAGAACGGGAGATTGCTTGCAAAATAAGAACTTATTAACAAAGCTGATAACGGAAGATATGAAGAATTACTTATGAAATCGGTAGGATTACCTGCAAAGTATTCTGCGATAAAATCCGATTCTTCTTGATTAAGAATAGATGCCAAAGTTGAACTGAAAGATGCACAGTAACTTCTTGACTGTTCGAAGTTCAATTTCTGGTCATCGAAAAAATAACAAGAATCGTTATATCCAACCCAGCTCTCACCGCATACGGTTCCATCTATAATACAAAGAAATCGGTAAAAAAAACGTCAGATGTTCATTTTAACATACTAATAGTTTACTTTTACTATCTTCTTTTTTTAATTTTATTTATAAGATCTGGTGGCAAATATAACCAGTTACTAAAAGGCACCTCAAAGATTGTGACATAAATTTGGAATAAAATTTAATTAGAATCGGAAAAATTAAATGATGATAGCAATTGTATACACTAACTGTACCCCACGAGGGAACCCCGTGGTATAGAAATAGGACTCGGTATCTTCGGCCGAGGGGTACAACCCCCCTTAAATGGAGCGTCCTTTGGTTGTGCGGGATGTAAAAATGTACAACTGGTCCGTCGGATGGGGACGTAAAATCCGAGGTCCCGTGCACGCTAAAGAACCCTTGTAACAAGCTCATTACGAGTGGTCCGTAGGTGACCGGTTACAAGGGTAAAATTTTTCGCCCCTACCCATCCTGTCCCACTTTTCCAGCGGCTATCAAGTCCCTTTGACTGATTTTGAATAGGCAGCTCTATTTATTTGTAGCGGATAAGATCGGTCGGATTTGCAAATGGCGGATTAACAATGGGATGTGTCTGTCCTATTTGGTCCTATTCTCATGCTTATATTAAGATGAAAAAGTTGTTCCTAATACAAGATGGACAAAATTATTCCTTAACCCCCATTCAACTATGCCTGCAGGAATTTAATAAATAAGTTGTTTTTGTTTCCACAACAAACATAGTCTGGGGGTGTACAAGAATCACATTGTCCATCTGTCCTGCTTTCATATCTGGGGCATATCTCTTGTACTGTCGAACTTTGGGTGACCAACTTGGTTGCATCCGTTGGAGTTCATGTGTCACTCACAAGCCAAACAAGATGACTTGACATTTTTTACCTTTGACCTCTATTGTAGTAAAAGATCTTTTGTACTCAAACTTGGAAAATGAATGCATTTTAGGAAGGTACTGTGTCATGTAACAAAATCTTTCTGACCTTGAGTTTGACATTTGACCTACATGTGAATTGTACATACTAAGTTAATTTTTTATTGAACTATAAAGAGATTAAATTTTTTTTAACCTTCTATAAGTAGATTGAGTGATGACAGAAGAGCAATCCTAGCATGTTTTTAAAAGAATCTCAGTTCAATTTTTAAATATCAGTGTTTGTTGTAGATTGATCACAATAATGCAGACAACATAGGCAATAGACACGAAAGGGATCGTATTGCACAGGAACTAAGAAGTGCCTTGAAAGAAGGCAAAGAAATACTAATGTCTCATCAATATCATGTTAGTCTTCCTAAGGAAGAAGATCACAGAAACCATTTCATTGGAGAGGTACGTGTAAAACAACTATTACTGAATGTAAATAACAATTACAGGGTTTGATGAAGGGTGGGCAGGTGGCATCAGTTGGTTTCTGGGCAATACTCTGGTTCTGTGTATGTGGTATTTACCAAACTTGGTCAGTTTGTAAGGGGAAGAACCCAGTCATTTTGTGGTTCCAGCTTAAAGATCAAGGTCATAGTTACTATAATTCTATCAAGTTTCTGTGCATTTATTTTACTTAAGTTCTTTGTATGCAGTGTCTACCAAATTTGGTCGGATGGTTATTCTGTGGGATGGGAAGAACCCTATTGGTGTTTTGGGTCGTTAGGTCACTGTTCATAATGCTCAAGTTTTTTTTTTTTTCATCTAATGTTTACCAAAATGTGGCAATAAATGGTCAAACTTTAGTTTATTACATGTGATGTTTACCAAACTTTGTCAAATGATACCTGCATGAAAGGGAAAATGCACTATTGATTTTGGGATCTGTGATGAAAGGTCAAGGTTACTGTAACGTAATATGGATTTTGTACCAAAACATTGTGCATATGTTTTTTTTTTATTAATTTATACATCTGTTTACCTAATTTTTGAATTTTAGATGCTCCAATGAAAATTGAAGAATTCTGTTTAACATTGTCATAGGTCAAGGCCACTGTTACTATAAATAGAATCTGTACTGAAAATTAGTATTTCTACATCGGCTTTAAGGCCTAAAGTTCTTCTACCTTGATCAGTTAGTGTTCTAGTATAAAGGGAGGAAATCTACAGACTTCAGAAAGGTTAAGGTCAATGTTACTATAAATATTTTACTGAACCGTGGTTGTTGGTATGCTCCCTGTTATGGCATTATTGCATTGTTCACATTTAATCAGGAGATGATTACATG
>JAOXYJ010008426.1:0-12834 GCA_028566555.1 Lithophaga nigra
TGACAAAGATGCGATTTAATGACTCAACCTCTGACTTAATACAAGGTAATTTTTGCAAAGTAATACTGACATTGATAAGAACTTATATGGTATATATCCGATATTATTTCCACTGGTTGTATTTGATCACTATCTTAGTTTTTATGGCGTAAGCTAAGTTTCAATAATTTAGTGTGTACGGTAGATAATAATTATTATATTGAATGCAATGCGCGTAAAATAGCGAGATGCCATTACACATCGATTGCATTTTTAATTGTTCATCACTTTTTAGAGTGCATATTTGTTGTTATAGAAAGGAAAATTATTTCAACGTGAGTACAGAAAATCCAGGGAATCTTTAGAATTTGAAATTGACGGTGTAGTGAAGAGATTCAGTGAATGAAACTGAATGTATAATTTTCAAACTAATTAACATAAAAGTTCTAATTCAATTTATATCAACGGTTAATTTCATATGTAATTCATGTCATTGCTGCATAATTACACTCTACCATTATATACTAGGTTCTTCCTAAACTTTTGGATTATACCTAATTTGTCTATAGTGTAATGTTTATCAAACGTTTTGGCATACAGTCAAGACGGTCTATTAGTCCGGATCCTTTTTTTACCAGATTCTGTATAAATGTCAGCAGCAAATAAGTAAACAAGTTAGTATGAAGCTGCCACTAGAAAAAATTGTCATAATCAGTATAATTTGTTATCCATCACAGGTGTAGAAAGTGAGGTACGAACTGATAATACACGACAACTTAAAACAAATTGTTCTCTTAGAAAATAAATATCACTTAGTTGTCATTTCACATTTCTCGATCCAGCATATATATATTTTTTTACCTAGATTGTGTCCTGAGGTAGTTTTCATTTTATTCAATCAAATTATGGAACAATCTGTTGATCCTAGGTCTGTGATATCATCGGTCGGTCAGATATATATTCAATCTGTCCTCCCTACAATTAATCTAGTAGTCATAGTTAGATGAATAGTTGCTGTTAACAACTGTTATATTCCTATATTCTGGTTGGTGAAGTCCCGTGTACGTTAATATAATTTTCCGGAAACACTTTATGTTCCGGAAAGTTTCGGTGCTTACTCCCTCCCTTCGCTCTCTTTCGTTTTTGTCATGGTGCAGGAAGGAGCACATGTGCAGTCGTAAAATACAATTCTGTTTTAAAGGAAGGTATTCTGTTTAATTTTCGGCCTACCGGAGCTACATCACATGGTGGAGAACCTCAAATTTGCTGTGGAAATGCTTTATTTGAAATTCTGACTGAAAATATTTGTGTATTTCTATTTTTACATACTACTGTGCATAAACCGATTACCCTCCCCGGCCCTAGATTGGACATTATTTTGTTTTTGGAAATATTCGTTCATTGTTGACATTACATTTATATATGCCGTCGGAGAGAAAATTACGCAACCAAATTGAAAAATTAAGACTTCCACCGCTTTTGGCACCCTCCAGAGTCCCTGTATTACTCAGTGATAGTAAAGGCTTTAATTTGCAACATCAAGTTCGAGTCAACCCTGAATCATTTATCAGATTTTGGAGTGCACCTGGAGCGACAGCGGGCAATAGACTAAAATTTCTACAGGATAATTTGGAGCACGAATTGGATTCATTAACTCAAATTACGCTTTATGTTTGGGTCGGAACTTGTAATTTGACTCAGAAACGGGGTGACTTCATTTACTTGGCTTCAAATGACAATTCTTCTGTGAATAATTTGATTTCGGAACTGAAAGAAATATATCATTTTACCCGACAATTCGAAAATAAAGTAAAACTGGTATTTTTACACATTCCGTTCTTTTCCATTTATGAACATAACTTGTACCACAATTTTGGTGATAAAATCGAACAATTTAAAGCAGACGATTATGAATTACAACAGCAAATAAAAGCCGTAAACCTATATATTGATGATACGAATCGTCTCCTAAATGTTTATTCACCCAGATTTTCAGAGGATTTACAGAAAGAAACCAAACGTTATCGAAATGCACCAGCCCGTTTTTCCTGTGATTTTCGTCACTATAGAGACGGCGTACACCCCAAAGAAGTTTTAGCGAAACTTTGGCTAATCAGACTTACTATTTTGATTCATAAAGATTGCTATTAAATTGATTACATTTAAATGTGTTTATTTGCCTTGCATTTCGTTCTATATCCGAACTACATATAGTTGGCAATGATTGCATTTCCAACATATGAATAGTCCTATATCTTCAGTAGTACTAGTAAGCTTTTACTTGCACATTACTGTGACATATGGTATATAGCAGGGTTTAATTTAATTTCTTCATGTATCATAGAGTGTCCGACATTCAGTGATTGTTTAGTTGGAATAAGCCAAATTTAAGTCTTACATATATCTTGCTTTAATATCTCAATATATGGAGTGTTTCGGAACAATTTTGTTGTTTCAATTTGTATTTTTGCATACGAAGTTATGGTGTGACCAGGTAACTGATTTATAACTTGCTAATATATGTCCGTGTGTTTTATTTTGCCATGTTCATTTGCATAATTGATAATAAGTAGTTGGCAATGATTGCATTTCCAACACTTTCCGGAATATTTTATTGAAATAGAATGAGTGATTCATCTTTCGATTGGGATAAATTACCGAATCCTGATCATTCTGATTTAGAGGAACATACATTATCCGATATTGACGACGATATACCGGAAGACACAAATTCAGAAACCCGCTCTATTTTTTCTCCTACTTTTCTAGATTTTCACCAACTTCGTGCACATAACAGTTCTGGTTCTATCACGCCACCGATATTACACAAGTATTCTGAGACCCCTTTTCGTGAACATCATACTTCAACTTCTGTTAATACACAACCAATATTGAGAAAGTTTACAGATACCCCCGTAAGTGGATATAATTTAGAACATAACTTACCCAGGAAAATCCAAAATTTACAATTTCCGTTACAGCCTATAGAGTCTACACCTGTTCCTGCAGTAAATTTAAGTAATACTGACATACCATTTCCTAATACGCCTGTTTCTCATAAATCTACTTCTAAAATGGATAAATTAGGAAAATGTAGGGAATTTAATGGATATCCTCAGGATAACGCCAAACAATTCCTCGCCGAATTTGAGTCTTATGCCATATTAAATGAACTTCATATATCTGACAAACGGCGCATTGCCGCATTCCACCTTCATTTGCATGGACCAGCTCTGTCGTGGTTTTCAACGTTGAGTGATGAAGCTAAACGTTCATGGGACACTATTTTGGTTCTTTTTAAAGAGAAATATATCAACTTTAACTGGCAAAGCTCTAAACTAATGATGGAAAGTGAGCTTTTTCACAATCTAACATTGCAGCCAGGACAAAATTTGGAGGATTTCTACAGTAGTGTAGTTGATAAGGGTATACTGCTTCAAAAACACGAACACGAAGTTATGGCAAAATTTATCAGTGGACTACCAAACAAAATGGCGTTCTTTGTCAGAGCTGGACACCCCATAGACACTCAAACTGCCTTGGCTTCAGCCAAAATGGCAGAGGCTTGTGGGTATAGGGATCACTCCGATTCAATCAATGCAATCACACCTGCCAATAGAAAACCTAAGACAGATCAAAAAGTTAAAGAATCTGCGGACCCGACTGTTGACGAGTTAAAGAGCCAAATTAAACATTTGACAGATATTGTTTCAAAACAGGCACAACCTTCCCCTGCAGCTTCTGCTTCTTCTAAATCGGAAATAGACGAATTGAAAATACAGGTCAAAGCTCTGTCTGATTTAGTACTTTCACGCCATGATCAAAAACGCAATGATAACCCAAATACTAAACCATCATTTCAGTCTGAAAGGAAGTCTGATAAACAGATTGAATGCTTTAATTGTAAAGCACTTGGCCATACTCGGAATTACTGTAACTGGATAGGTGTCGGATCTGTAACAAACAGTGTAGTATGTCAGCTGTGCAAGCAAAATGGACACGAGGCTCTGGCATGTAAAGTGCTAATAGCATATAAACCGGGAAACCACTAGAACCCGATGGACAGGCACAATCCACCGGGAACACCAACGACAGTGCCAATATTAACTTTGATAGTACAAAGAAATCTTCATTTATGTACATACCAGTTTCGTTTGATAATTTGCAAGTAGCCGCTTTAGTAGACACTGGCAGCTCTATTTGTGTTATGTCAAAAGATCTATTTAATGAGCTACCGGAATATTTTAAACTATCTTTTGAACAAGTAAAGCATGAAATTCGGTTAGCAAATAATAATACCGTTGAAGTTTTTGGTGTGGCAAAAATAGTGATACAAGTGCCGCAAGGAAGGCGTGAGATAGACGTTTATATTTTACCATTTACATCTCATCCATTGATCCTCGGAACAGAATTTTTAAAGGAAAACAACATTGTGCTAGACTTTAGCAATAACACATTTAACATCAAATCAGCGAAGGTACAAGCAGCTAAACGTTTAAAAATTGAACCAAATACCGAAATATTAGTTTGGGGTCGAGTACCGGATCATGTACCACATGGACTAAATGGTGTGTGTTCTAATGCTAATTATGTTTTGAACAAAGGGTTAATGGTTGGCAAGACACTTGTTACAGTATCAATTACGCATAAAGTCCCCCTCAGAATTTTGAATACAACAAGTCAAGCTATTGTTATTCCAAAGGGTAAAACTATTGCTGAATTTTCGACATTAAGTTCAGAGTATAGTTATGTTCCGTATGCTGAAAATGGACCTATTGTACAAAATATTGAACTTATTGATAAAAAGGAGACATTGCCTCAATTTACTGAAGAACAATTAGGGAAAGTGAAAGATCAGTTTAACATTTCTGACCACTTGACGGAATCGGAACAACATAAACTTGCCGAGTGCATACATGATAACATCGATATTTTTGTAACAAAGGATAACCCTGACATGGGATATACAACTGTTGTTGAGCATAAAATAACACTTAAACCAGACGCAGTGGGCAAACACCATAAACCATACAGACTTTCTCCTCAGAAGCGTGAGATATTGCGTCATCACTTAGACAATCTCCTTGAACAAGGCATTATATCTCCAGTAAAAGAAACTGACGATTTACCTATCACGAGCCCGATAGTATTGGTAGCTAAACGTGCATCATCAACCGATAAGAATTCACCACAAAATTTCCGCTTCTGTTGCGATTTTAGATATCTCAATAGCCAATCAGCCGATTTTAAATACAGGATCCCAAACCTTCAGGAGCTGACAGAATCATTTTCCAATATTACACCGAACTACATGACCTCAATAGATTTAACTTCCGGGTTCTTCCAAATGGGCCTATCAAAAGATTCTGCACGTTACACAGCATTCAATACATGCTTTGGCACATATCAATTTCTCAGATTACCAATGGGATTAAAAACAAGTCCTAACACATTCCAGTTGATGATGGACAAGGTGCTACATGGTTTACAGTTCAAAACATGCTTGTGTTATTTGGATGATGTGCTGATTTGCACAGAAACATTTGAGCAACATCTGGGAGCTTTAAACGAGGTTTTTAGTAGATTTCGCAAAGCTGGACTAAAACTTGGCCCACGAAAATGTGTTTTTGCTGCGCAGTCATGTATTTTTCTCGGACATCACATATCAAAAGATGGCATCCATCCACCACCTGATCGTGTCGACGCACTGCTTAATATGCCTCCACCGAAAAATCAAAAGGAATTGAGAAGGATAGTAGGCATGTTTAACTGGTTTAGAAAGTTTATTTCCAACTTTAGTGCCATTGTCAGCCCTTTAACACGTTTGCTGAAAAAGAATCAGCATTTTAAATGGACTATTGAACAACAGAATGCGTTTGATGATCTAAAACAGCGCCTCACATCTGCACCGTTTTTAAGCTTTCCAAATTATGACATTCCATTCAGGCTATCAGTTGACACTTCTTCCCGCGGAATCGGTTATATGTTATATCAGATTGATCCGGACGACACTGAACAGAAACCACATATCATACGTTATGGTTCAAAAGCTCTTAATACCTGGCAAACGTCTTATGGTCCAACCAAACTGGAATTGCTCGGCATGGTCGTTAGTGTTCTCGAATGTTCAGACTATCTCAGAGGTGTGAAATTTATAGTTGAATGTGACCATGCAGCACTCCAACCCCTATTTCAGAAACAGTTCAAGGGAGCCATCTACGAACGATGGTTGTCATTATTACAACAATTCAATTTTGAAATACAGTACAAGCCAGCTGAGCAGATGCAACTGCCGGACGCACTCTCCAGATGTCCCGAAGTTGCTCAAGTATTATCAGAAAGCCCCGCAGAAGATGATCCATTCTTTCCATATGTAAAGGAAGATGTTGGACAAATAAACTTACCTGATGGATCAAATCTAAGTGACTTGTTACACAGAAACGCGACTATTTACGATTCTGTTACCTCGGAAGAAGTTCAGGCAATGGTACATGTCGAATCAAACAGTTGTCCAGATCCTTACGACGGTGACACGGAAGACTCCATGACTAATTTCTCGGTTGAAAGCAATTTTAAACGGAAGAAAACAAAAGTTCGAAAGGATGGTAAGGATTCAAAATCATTAAGTGAGAAAGTGTCTGAAGGAATACAAGGAAATGACCTGTTCCGAAAATTAGGTTTAAATATGTGTGAACTGATCAAGTTACAAACGGAGGACAAATGTTTAAATCCGTTTATTGAGTATTTAACGGACGATAAACTTCCAAATTCACAAAAGGAAACCCGCCGTTTATTATTAGAGATTTCTGACTATATATTACTTGATGGTGTATTATTTCACTCGAGAGTTGCGAAGTCAAAGCGAGCCAAGCTTATGGCATCGTATCAGTTGGTATTGCCATCAACGTTGATTCCTCAAATACTGAAACTTGCGCATGATTCGCCTCTAGGAGGACATAGTGGAATCAATAATACAATAGACAGAATAAAGGAGTTCTTTTTCTTCCCTCGTATGGGTAAGATAATCACCGATTATGTTCAGTCTTGCCATGCATGTCAAACACGCAAAATAACAAATATCAAAACTAAGTCTAAAATTGTGTCGTTTCCAACTCCATCACAACCGTTTCAAGTGTGGCAAATGGACCTATATGGACCGCTACCCCCATCTCCTAATGGGAATATTTACGTTTTTACGGCAGTAGACATGTTCAGCAAGCTTTTATACGCTTTGCCTATAAGGAACAAAGACGTCGCTACGGTGTCACATGCAATATTTACTTTAGTTGCCAATTTTGGTGTTCCTCAAACACTTATCTCCGACCAAGGAAAAGAATTTGTCGGAAAGTGCACAAAGAAAGTGTGCTCTCTTCTTGGAGTTTCACAGGAGTTCAGTCCTAGTTTTATGCACCATTGTTTGGGTGCGTGTGAGCGGACACACAGGACAATGGCAGAACGACTTACCCCGTATGTACAAGATAATATTCAATGGGAAGATATATTACCCGGAATAATATTCTCAATAAATTCATCTGTACATGGAAGTTCTCAATATTCACCATTCGAGATAGTATATGGCCATAGACCAACATTTCCTTTAACTAATATGATACCCAACACAGTTTTCAAAGATGTTCCAGTTACACTGCATTCTTATATGACAAGTTTCTGTGAGCGTTTGGACACCATTCGTAAAGCCACCATGGCCAATATTAAGCATGCTCAATGTAATATGGAACAAAGAGAAAACAGAGTAATTTGTGAATTAACACTTACTCCAGGAGATTATGTGTACCTTAGTGTAGAACCTACTGGACAAGGACATAAACTAAAGCCAATATTTGAAGGACCGTTTGTAGTCAATGAAGTTTTATCGGATCATATGATTAGGCTTAGAGATCCAGAACGGAAGCGACAGTTCCATAATCCAGTACATATCAACAGACTTAAGTTGGCACATATTCGTTTACCAAACCCACAACCGTACTTTCGACATCAAGAAGAAACGACTGATGCAGTAAGCGAACACGAAACAATAGATGATGTCGTACATCGACAAGACAGTGACAACATTGACTAACCAAGAATTGTCTTCTACCGCTAATGATCAACCACCACCAACTAGAAAATCTATGAGAATTAAGCGGAAACCCATTCGTTATAGAGACTCTGATCATGTAAATCCGGATTCGTTAGATTCAGTTAACACTGATTCTCATGCAGGACCTATTGTTACAAAGGTTAAACGAATTCTGGCGAAGCGTCGAAATAAGGGCTCGTTTCTCTATCTGGTTCAGATGATCGGTGAACCATCCCAGAATGCAAAATGGATGTCTATATCCGAGCTACCGACAAAAGCCCAAGAACTAATTATTGCTAGACCACCTCCGTTAATTGATTAAAGATGCTATAACATATGTATCTAGATATTGATTGATTCTATGTAGTCATAACCTTGCTTTACGTTGTGTGTTTTTTTTTAATGTGATCAGTATTAATTATGTCAACGGAATCAGAATTCATCATGTTTCAATTGTGTATTGCGTGTTGGTAATGATTGCATTGCCAACCGTATTCCTTGCCGTCATTTCTCAATTCATATCGTATTGCCTGAATTTGCTACCATTCTTGATAACTAGTTGCAGTTATCCGACCTGTTCAGTGGAAATAGAATTGCTTAATTAGTTGGTAATGATTGCATTGCCAACAAAATTTGATCTGTTATTTATATACCCTAACTCGTTTGCTGTGATTAATTCTACGCTTACTTGTTGGTAATGATTGCATTGCCATCAGAATATTGCTTCGTTTTCATATTGTAATCTCAGGAGAAGATAATGTGTTTTCTTTGGTAATGATTGCATTGCCAAACTCATATTCAGCGAAATTTGGAAGTCGTTAGATGTGTGATTTTATTGTCATGTTTACCCATAACTTACCTGGAAAGATGAATCGAGTTCACCGTTGGAGATTGACAGTAACACATATTCAAACTTATATTTTACATGTTTAATTGCACTTTATTTTTGCTTGTAAATATGTTCCTTTTCCATCCTGCACCACCTTCCATAAATTACCTTGCCTTTATATTAGGATTGATTGACAATATTTGATGTGCTATGTAAGAGTGGTGAAAGTGTTTGATCATGCTAAAATGAAAACCTGTTAAGATTCTTATATTATTATCCTTTGGCGAATGATAGTGTGAGTAAATGTGATACGTACCTGTGAGTGTTGTGTCCATCTTTAACAGGGCAATGATATTTGATATCTATGAAGAGTTTCGGGTCTCTGTTAGCTGTATCATGGCGAATTGCACTTGCATCGACCACTTAACATTGCATTCGATACGGATGTTTTAATGCATGTCATTTTACTTGTCATATGGTATTGGAGGACATCGTGTCAAAAACAGGATAAGGATACTAAGACTAATTTGCTCATTTCTTTATTATTCAATTATATGTTTTACTGCTTTACATGTATGATGATCGTATAATACTTCAATTTGTTTGATACTCATAATAGTGAGACGTTCCCGTGCCTTCATCAACCACTCCGAAATTGTTTCCAATTTCTTAATTTGCCGGGGGGATGTTATATTCCTATATTCTGGTTGGTGAAGTCCCGTGTACGTTAATATAATTTTCCGGAAACACTTTATGTTCCGGAAAGTTTCGGTGCTTACTCCCTCCCTTCGCTCTCTTTCGTTTTTGTCATGGTGCAGGAAGGAGCACATGTGCAGTCGTAAAATACAATTCTGTTTTAAAGGAAGGTATTCTGTTTAATTTTCGGCCTACCGGAGCTACATCACAGGATGCACTTGTCAATCGGCACCGTTTCGCGGAACCACAACCAGACAGAGCGAGCGAACATGACTGGTTGATAAATTCGTATAAGGAGACGCTTGTCGATCGGCACCGTCCCGCTGAACCATAGTCTAGTAGCAGTGTAGTCAATGGGAGTGAGCCGGATCGGTTGATAGTCTCTTTCAAGGCACCGTCCCGAGGAACCAGAATCTATCGGTGGGGTGATCAGGGCGGGAACTCATCGTGAAGAAGAGGCCAACTATGCCGAGATCCTGAAGACCACTGGCGCAATGAACCAAGGCAATGATGTCCCTTCCCGAACCCCTAAAGCCAGCAAAGGTTACAAGCGGAAGAACCTCGTCTCGCACATCTATAAGAAGGAGAAGCAGGGTAGTGGGGTGCAGACAATCCTCTTGCCTTCAGATTTCGACCAGCTGATGAATCGGCTAGAACTCTGCGCCGCAGCTTACCGGGCGTGGAACAATGGGGTGCGAAATGAGATCGTGGCCATCCTCGAAGCGTTGAAGCGACAAGGCTGGATCAACAATGCTGAGTACCAGTCGGTGCATCGAAACCTCCTATAAATAAATCATGCTGCAAACAAACAAAGGTTATCACCGGAAGTATGCTTATGGCGGCCGGGATCTGTTCGACACGGTCACCAAGTTACTCGGGCGGGTGTTCACCTCTTCAACCGCGAAAGCGCTGGGGAGCAAGGCTCTGACTGCTGCCACTGATGCCGCGGTGAAAGGCGTTGAAAAGGGTGCCGCTAAGGCCGTGGACCATGTAGTCAACTAGTTGACCGCTCACAAGAAGAAGACCCCCCATCAAAAGGCCCGATTCAACAACATTGCAAGGCCTCCCAAATCGAACCTGCACAACATTATTTCCGCGCTGGCATCGCTACCATCCACCACTTCGTGCAATCCTATAGATAAATACCCAATGGCAGATATTGTAGACATCAAGGAGCCTTTGGCCTTTGACGAAACCCAAAAACCGCGAAGACGTCGAGCAATATATCGCGCGACCTGGCGTCTTGCATTCAAGGGACGTTATGACATGTATGCTAAACGTCAGTTAAAGCTCATATTTCACAAAAATCTTAAAGCGTATAAAAGGCATATTCTCCGTTGATTGATAGATATATTTATTTGTTGTGTGTCTATGCCGACGGAGAAAAAATAGACCTACTCGGAGTAAAATCGAAAGGACATAACTGCTATGTTTTCCGACAGCATGTTTATCCAACAATGACATAGATATGTATTTGCCAAATATACACCAGAAAAAAGTTACAAACATCATGCCGAAGGGGCGCCAGGTATCCTTTTTCGGATTTACTATAAACTACTTAAGACTTGTGAAAGATTTCAGTCGTACGACAATGCGGAAAGTCCCTCTTGAACGTCGAGTATCTTACAACGACGTCACACATATACAACGTAAAGGAAAGATAACTCTGTTCGTCAAATTAAGATAAAAAATGTTCAAAAATTTGTGCTGTACTCTCTTATAAGGTCGGTGACATATGTATTTTTTTGGCCCAGTTTAATTACATTGACGAGTTCTGGCCAAGCCCGGAATATGGAGAAAAAATCAATGGTAGATTTTTTTTTAATTTTAGATAGTTCCGGAGAACGTCAAGCCTTTTTTCTGCGGGAAAGAGAAAATAGACCTATATATGTACAACCGACTATTATTTGACATGTTTTGAACTAAATTCACAAAATGAGCATTTACTGTGAAAAACATGAAAAAACTACGGTGTTCTGACACGTATTAAAAAAATATATGTAATGTTTCATGGTTTTGAGAAATAAGCATATTTTGTGGTACTATAACAACAAAACGAGGTCGGTGACCTACATTTTTTTCATCGAATTTTGCTGCAATTATCATGTTTTGCTTCTGTGCAAAATTTGAGCAAAAATCAATGGTCGAATTGAATAGGATGTTTGGTCTTTAATGTGACTCCCACGCCGTTAACAAGAATTAAATGAGAGAAACTTCATTAACGGAACTTAATGATAGATAGCTACTTATACTTTATTTAAGTAACTAAAAATAACCGTTTATTTTTTCTGCATGCAATTCAAATTAAGCAGAGAATAACTGAAATTAAGTAGGAAAACTAGCATTAAGTTGAGTTTAAGGTCACACGTTACCGAATGAGAAGTGAATAGATTTCCCTAAATTTCTACATTTTCTTACAATGTTGCATTAAAATATTAAATAAAAATGGGTGTCACCTTGCTTGTTTTTCCGTGATTTCAACTCAAAATTCGGAATTTCGGGGCTAGTTTTTTAATAAATATATAGTAAAATCATCAAAATTTTAATCAAATATTTCAGATTTTGAGGAATATCTATGTCACACAGTATACTAAACTTGACCAAAAACTAAGACAATAAAGCGAAAGAAATTCCGAACAAATGGATGTATAAAAAAGTATATGTCACCATCCTTGTTTCTGAGTAGCAACGCTTTATTTATCAACACTGCATGCAAATCGAGCAAAATCTGACGTTGTGATCCAGTAACGTTACGTTCAGCATGTGAAATTTTTTAAAATATGCAAAAGAAGAATACCATCTTGTTGCATTTCAGTATTGTATAAAAAGAGCTATTAACCAATATACAAGTATCTTTCTATAATTATGGTCTACTATACACGTACGCAATATTTTTTCTTATAGTTAAAACTTGTAATACATACTAATCTTATAAAACACATAATTATTATTGATGACAATTTACCACAAAGTTGAGGGAACAAATTATTTAGGCGCAATTTGACGCAAGGTGCACAAACAGTGACAGAATCCGTCCCATAACGTAACAAATTGCTTGCGCTTATATCCGTGCTGCTGCAACATTAAAAATGGTGACAATTTTCCATGATTTATTGACCAAATACATCGTGTAGTTCAAATAAGCAAAAAATATTAACTGAAGATGGCATATTTTTTTTTTCATTTTCTTGAGCACAGGTTAAGACAAATGAAAAACAAATGTATACCGATAAAATTCTGCAAACATTTT
>JAOXYJ010008534.1:0-12833 GCA_028566555.1 Lithophaga nigra
TCTATGATACCAAATTTAGTGCACAATATGCGCATTTCGACAAACAATGTCTCATCAGTTGTGCTCGAGACCTAAAACATGGTAAACCAAAACAATATCCAAAAGGTTGTAGAGCAGAAATAAATAAACATGTAATATAAAAATAAATTATTAACAAATTGTTGATATTTTTCAACTTATTAGATATCAACATATGTTACTTTTTGGGGAAAAATATTTTGAAGGTAACTGCAGACTTCTAATTCACAGACAGTACTAAGCATTAGATGTGTTGTAACATTGTTACCAAAATGTTACGTCATGTGTATAATTAAATATAAATGAAAAGGTGAAAGGGCATCTCTGCAGAGGGTTTCCTGGGAAATTTAAATTTCCGAGAAAACCTAAAACATTGAATATATTTAGTACATAATAAGTATAAGTCTGACAAATAATGCAAACTTGAAACAAACAAGCAAATATTCAATATATAATAAAAATTTAAAAACTTTGAGAATGAATTTCATATAAATTTATTTGAAGTAAAAATATAAGTGCTGATTTTAATAATACATAGTTAGTCGTAACTAAAAATAAGTTGCTGTTTATAATTCTAATTATCTGTGACTGCAGAAATGTTAATGTTTTTGGTAGAATATTACTCTTTGTACATCAAAGAAAGATGATTAAAATATTTTAAATACATGTGTAAATAAGGACAGACATCCACTTTAATTTTTAAATAACTGACAATGAAGATGTAAGGTAATAACATTGGAGAAGTTCATACTTATCATATTTTCAAGATCATTTCTCTCCTGAAGTACTGATAGTGTCTTGTAACATCCTACCTTTTAAGAGTTCGTTTCACAGTAATTACTTTGCAATCATTTACAAGAAAAAGAATCATTGAACAGACATGCAAAAGTTTCCTCGTGAATATGTACACTTGTAGCTACTACTTTGTTTTATGATCAAATATCTTTTGACTGGTATGAAGGGCATATCAATGTGGTGTATACAAAGTGAATTTTATTTGTCATCTAATTTTTCAGTTACTTTTACTGTTCATAGATATAGGAGTTTCTGGTAAGAAAAGTATAATTGTTACGTTTTATTTTAATTATAATCTATGTTATCTTTAAATGCTAGAAAATATTACATTGATACTTAGAAGTACTATAATAATGTACATGTACATGGAAATTGTAATTTTACATAACACATTAGAATAACTGGAACAAGGAAACAGTGATGTAAAATTTAACTTTCCTTCCTAGAGGGTTTTAGACATGTTTTTATGCTGTCTTCATCTTTTGTTTTTGGTTGCCCCAAACATTTGTGATCACAACACCTCATACAATTCAAGTTGAATCATTATGAAATTTTGCATGCATGTTACCTTATGGCTTTTGCAGTTTTATTTGGATATTTTTCATTGAGTTACTTAGAAAATATGGCACAGTACAGTACAAGCTTGTGATAGCAACTCTTCATACAGTTTTTAGCTAACCTGGTCCGAAGGACCATTTGAGCTATTGCCATCACGTGGCGTCCGTCGTCGTCCGTCCGGCGTTAGGTTTTCACATCTCAATCTTCTCCTCTGAAACTACTAAGCCAAACTGACCCAAACTTGGCACGAATGTGCATTTGAACGTCCTATATACAAATTGTGTTCTTCGTTCCGATCGGATATTCAACATGGCTGCCAGGGTCAATAATGTGTTTTGTTTGGCTGAAATTTCAAAGATCTTCTTGTCAGCAACTACACAGCCGATGGAATATTTGTATTGTGTGAAAGGTGCCAATCGAAAATCCAAGATAGCCGCCACTATGGGACAAAGTTTAAAATTGGACCCAATGGGAAATACACTTGAGCATCCTCTTCGTGGAAACGACTATGACAATTGAAGCTGAACATATCCATAAATGTTGATTGGAAGGCCCTTTACCAAAATGGTGTTTATGGTGCCAATCTGAAATCCAAGATGGCCTCCACAGCAGGCCAAAGTTCAACATTGGACCCTATGGGAAATACACTTGAAGATCTTCTTCTTGAAATGACTATGACAGTTGAAGTTAAACATATCCAAAAATGTTCATTGGAAGGTCCTTTACCAAAATGGTGTTTGCAGTGCCAATCCAAAATTCAAGATGGCCGCCATCGCAGAACAAAGTTTAACATTAGACCCTATGGGAAATACACTTGGAGACCATCTTCTTTTAAACAACTGTGACAGTTGAAGCTAAACATATCCTTAAACGTTCATTGGAAGATCCTTTACCAAAATGGTATTTAAGGTGCAAATCTGAAATCCAAGATGTCCGTCACAGCAGGACAAAGTTTAACATTAGACCCTATGGGAAATACACTTCAGATCTTCTTCCTGGAAACCACTATGACATTTGAAGGTAAACATATCCATAAATGTCCATTGGAAGGTTCTTTACCAAAATGATGTTCGTGGTGCCAATGGCCCCCATTGTGGTACAGCTTGACAGTAGACCTTATGGAAAATACACTTGAAGATCTATTTCTTGGAAATGACTATGACAGTCGAAGGTAAGCATATCCACAAATGTTCGTTGGAAGATCCTTTACCAAAATGGTGTTCGCGGTGCCAAAGGATAACTTGGACCCTATGGGTAGCACACTTGAAGAGCTTCTTCTTGGTAATGACTATGACAGTTGAAGTTAAACATATCCATAGATGTTCATCGGAAGGTCCTTTACCAAAATAGTGTTCATGGTGCCAATCTGAAATCGAAGATGGCCGCCACTGTGGGACAAAGTTTAACATTGGGCCCTATGGGAAATACACTTGAAGATCTTCTTGGAAACATCTACGATAGTTGAAGCTACATATATAAACATAAATGTTCATTGAAAGATCCTTTACCAAAATGGTGTTTGCGGTGCCAATTTGAAATCCAAGATGGCCGCCGTCGCAGGACAAAGTTTAATATTGGACCCTATGGAAAATAGACTTGTAGATCTTTTTCGAAATGACTATGAGAGTTGAAGCTTAACATATCCGTAAATGTTCTTTGGAAGGTCCCTTATCAAAATGGTTTTCATGGTGTCAATCTGAAATTCAAGATGGCTGCCACCGCAGGGCAAAGTTTAACATTAGACCCATGGGAAATACACTTGTAGGGCTTCTTCTTGGTACTGACTATGATACTTGAAGTTAGACATATCCATAGATGTTCATCGGAAGGTCCTTTACCAAAATAGTGTTTATGATACCAATCTGAAATCCAAGATGGTCGCCACTGTAGGACAAAGTTTAACATTGGGCCCTATGGGAAATACACTTGAAGATCTTCTTGGAAACATCTATGATAGCTGAAGCTACACATATCTATAAATGTCCACTGGAACGTCCTTTACCAAAATGGTGTTCATGGTGCCAAACCGAAAATCCAAGATGACCGCCACTGTTAGACAAAGTTTAACATTAGACCCTATAGGAAATACACTTGAAGATCTTCTTGGAAGCGACTGTGACAGTTGAAGCTAAACATATATATAAATGTTCATTGAAAGATCCTTTACCAAAATGATGTTTGCGGTGCCAATCTGAAATCCAAGATAGCCGCCATCGCAGGACAAAGTTTAACTTGGAACCTATGTGAAATAGACTTGTAGATCTTTTTCGAAATGACTATGAGAGTTGAAGCTTAATACATACGTAAATGTGCCTTGGAAGGTCCCTTGTCAAATGGTGTTCATGGTGCCAATCTGAAATGCAAGATGGCTGCCACCGCAGGGTAAAGTTTAACATTAGACCCATGGGAAATACACTTGAAGATTTTCTTCTTGGAAACAACTATGGAAATAAACTTGGAAATTTTCTTCTTGGAAATGACTTCAACAGTTGAAACTGGCTATGTCCATAAATAACCATTGAAAGGTCTTTTACCAAACTTTAATTTTGATGCCAATTGGAATTCCAGGATGGCCACCATCATGGTATATTGTTTGATATTGGACCCCAAGGGAAGTACAGCTGAAGATCTTCTTGGAAATGACTTAGAATTGGTCAGTTTAGAACCAGGTGAGCCTCTAGTATCAACAATACCATGAATAAGTTCGAAAAGCAAAATTTTCGACAAGCACTGAACTGGTATCCATATCCCCAAGCATTCTAATGAAATCTGTAGCGCAACTTGTAACAACAGTAGTTAGGTCGAGTTCCAAAAATACAATTTTTTTCCATCGATTTCAATCGAATGTTATGTATGTATGTATGTATGCTGTTGAGCTCAAAAACTAGAATTTTTTCACTATGTACCTGGTAATACTTGCTGTGTGATAAAGTGTGGGAAATTTCATATCAACATATCGAACAATTGCTAATTTCATGTGACTACGTACAAGTACGGAGCCCTGTTGGTCTCACACAGATAAAAAAAAATTTTCGATTGTAAAAGTCCAGCGCCGGAGATGTGAAGTCCAGCACTGGAGATGTAAAAGTCCAGCGCCGGAGATGTAAAGTCCAGCACTGGAGACAAACGAGATGATTTTTTTACTTCAGTGTTTGGCTTCACAGCCCATCTTCGACTGAATTTAGATCATCGTTTTTTCTTGTGACACCACTTTGGAGCTTGAGGAGGATGAACATAAGGTATTTTTCTAAGTGTTGTTTGTATCGCGTAGTTACGATTTGCAGAAATTTTGACACACGGTAAGAAGTCCCACGAATTGGTCGCTCTGTCCTGGTAATTGAAATAACGTTATTTTTCTTGGGCATCTTTTTTTTATATGCTGAGAAAATAAAGTTGATTCTTTCATATCTCAACCCAGATCGTAGTTATAATGTCCCCTTGAAATGTAAAAACCAACATATTGTTAACACATTAGCACCTTTATTAATTAAGTTTATAATGAAGGTTCACACCCCGGTATTTGTAGAATTTTGTTTCAAAATATTTTTAGGAGCTATGTATACTTGGCAATATCTTTATGAAAATCTTAGAAAACTAGTTCCTAGAATTACTGCTTGTTTATTGGAATAAAGACGTCTATCACAATTCATATTGCTTGGAAGTCACCAGACGAACTGTTTTAGGACAAAATCTGCTAACAAAATTAAGAAATCATGATTTGGGCTTAGGTATTAAAATTTTAACTGTTCTGAAAATTTACTTCAGTAAGCAAAGGCACTGTCTTTATTTATAAGGAGGTTAGTATCCACACATACCCACTTTAAAAATCCGGCGGGGGATGCATGCAATACGAGCTAGTAAGAGCGGTCACTATTCATTAGTATGTTTAAAATGTCATAAATTTGGTTAAAAATGCAATTCCAGTTCGATAGGCATATTTTAAACCTCTCCGAACTCGGTCGTATGACGTCCCAAAAAAACCGGAAGTTACTGATGTAGACAACGGCCTGCAACCGATTTTTGTGTGTTGTTTCAAGCGCCTAGGTGAGAAATAAAATCAGACTGTGTCAGACACCTTTGTGTGAGATTTCTAGCGTCTCCAACAAGGTTCATTTTAGGGACGAGAAATCTTACCATCGGGTTTCTGAGATTTTCCCGGTGTTATATTCTATATCCCCACGTTCATCAGATTTCAGAGTACAGCAGCTTCCTCTAGGTGCATAAGGTCCTATTTACAGAAATATTTGTTCCGAATATTCTACAATTTATTACGAATAATCTGTGCTGTAAGCACCTGTAAGTGTGGAAATATTGAGATAAGTTTCAATTCTGTGATCTCTTACGTTCAAATCATTCTTTCTTTTTCAGTTATTTCAATAATCGCGGAAGATATCCAACGATCAGGAGTTCAGTTGGCTTAGGCAGGCATATGTATGGAAAATGAATACGCGGTTGAAGGACCGAGATGCCAAACCGCGGGAGAATGAAACGCGGTTAAACAACCGGTAGTGCAAACAACCCAGACAGGATGCATCAGACAGAAATATATTGGTTAAAGAACCTTCAGGCTTTATCAGAAGTATGTACGGAGAATGAATGCCCGGTTAATGTTGTTATAAAATCATCACCGGGTATACATTCTCCCGCACATGCTTTGGAAAAGCATCATGTGAATGTACATATGGTATGTTGTGATATAAAGGCGGATTGTGGATTCTGAAGAACCAAGATGAAATAAGTGAAGTATTATGGTGCATAACGGGAAGAAGACCAATATCGGAAGTGGTCGGAGAAGACTAGATGAGAGGAAAGTTCATAACGAAGATGAAATATGATGGAGAAACCTAAAAACACAGTGTACCACGGAGTCGGAGATCAGCTTGCTTACCTACTAAATTCGTCTGATCTTGACAAAGTGGAGTTACTAGAAATTTATAGTAGCATAGATTGTTTTCCTGTCAAATACTATTTTCTCCACACATTGATTCGACAAAGGCTGTTACAAGTTCACATACGGTATTAAAAGAGCCAATAGAAGTTTCTGTAAGCAGCATTTGGTAGTCGTTTATGGCAGGGGCTTTGTGTGTCTTCGTCGTCTGTCCCCGTGGTTGGTTCCAGTTTTGTATTTATCTCAATCTAATTTACAAATCTAATAATTGCAGATCTTTTGTACATTTTGAAGTTACCACATCGGTGTAAATAACAAAAAATGCGGAACGATGTGCATGTTACACAATAAAAAACATATTTTAAATACATGTCATCTTACGTAATTTCACAAGATAATTTTTAGCTCCCCTGGGTCCGAAGGACCATGTGGGCTACTGTCATCACTTTGTGTCCGTCGTCGTCGTCGTCGTACATTAACTTCAATTTTCTTCTCTGAAACCACTTGACCAATTGGAACCATACTTAGCAGGCATGTTTATTCAATAATTCCCTATCAGGTTTGTTCATTTGGTCCTGATCGGAAATCCAACATGGCCGTCAGGGCCAGAGATGTGCATTCTGATTGGCTGAAATTTTAAAGATCTTCTTGTCAGAAACTACATAGCCAATGGAAATGTCCTGTTGTAGAAAAGATCACCAAGTAGTGCTGTTTCAAACCTGTACTTTCGGTGGCTATCAGAAATCCAAGATGGTCGCCACTGTGGGACGAAGTTTAACATTGGACCCTATGAGAAATACACTTAAAGATCTTCTTGGAAACGACTAAATCAGTTGAAGCTAAACATTTCCATAAATGTTCATTGGAAGGTCCTTTACCAAAATGGTGTTCATGGTGCCAGTCCGAAATCCAAGATGGCCGCATCCGCGAAACAAAGTTTAACATTGGACCCTATGGGAAATACACTTGAAGATCTTCTTGGAAGCGACTATGACAGTTGAAAATAAACATATCCATAAATGTTCATGAGAATGTCCTTTACTAAAATGGTGTTCGTGATGCCAATCCGAAATCTAAGATGGCCGACACCGCGAGAAAAAGTTGGACCCTGTGGGAAATACACTTGAAGATCTTCTTCTTGGAAACGACCGTAGCAATTGAAGCTAAACATATCCATAAATGTTTATTAGAAGGTCCTTTATCAAAATGCTGTTCATGGTGCCAATCCGAAATCCAAGATGGCCGCATCCGCGAAACAAAGTTTAACATTGGACCCTATGGTCTTCTCCTTGGAAACGACTATGACAGTTGAAGCTAAACACATCCATGTTCATTGGAAGTTCCTTTACCAAAATGTTGTCCATGGTGCGAATCCGAAACCCAAGATGGCCGCCACCGAGGGACAAAGGTTAACATTGGACCCTATGGGAAATACACTTGAAGACCTTCTTCTTGGAAAAAACTATGACAGTTGAAGCTGAACATATACATAAATGTTCATTGGAAGGGCCTTTACCAAAATGGTGTTCATGGTGCCAATCCGAAGTCAAAGATGGCCGCCAGCGCGGGAAAAAGTTTAACATTCGACCCAAAGGGAAATGCACTTCACTTGAAGATCTTCTTCTTGGAAACGACCATGGCAATTGAAGCTAAACATATCCATAAATGTTCCTTTAGCAAATGGTGTTTATGGTGCCAATCCAAAATCGAAGATGGCTTCCACCGCGGAACAAAATTTAACATTGGACCCTATGGGAAATACGCTTCTTGGAAACAACTATGACTGTTGAAGCTAAACATATCCATAAATGTTCATTGGAAGGTCCTTTACCAAAACTTTGTTCATGGTGCCAATCTGAAAATCCAAGATGGCCACCAACATGGAACAAAGTTTAACATTGGAATCTATGGAAAATGCACATCTTAGAGTTGGTCAGTTTAGAATCAGGTGAGCGATAGAGGCTCAGGTGAGCCTCTAGTTTGAAAAAAATGGAATTATTAAAATAATACACAGCGGAAAATACCTTTTCCCTCAGGTCGGTTTAAGTCATGCACCTTGGTTGATTGATTGCTGTTTAACATCCAGCGGCAAATTTTACATGCATATTCAGGACGATTATACACCTTGCACATTTGAGGCTAGAAAAATTTCGCAATTATTTCCTCTTTATCTGCCTGCAAGAGAAATTTTAGATTTATATTTCAAGGCTCTCGAGAGTCGATCTACAACGTACAGTGCGATCATGCTAGCACCCATAAGCGTTCTGGGGTTGTTCTCTTGAAATAGAAGCGGATTTGAATGCTTTTTGTAGTTTCATTGGCCGGTAAAAGCTTGGACCGAAGCACATTTTGTTTGAAGCACGGAAGCTTTCGATCAATGTTTTTACAACCCTGTGAAACTGCAAAAGATACATTCAGGGCTTATAATTACATTCAAACGATTACAACATCCGCTATTACATTGCAAAACATTACGCCGTCGGGGTGTTTTCTATTGACGCCACAGACTGAGGTAATCCTGGACATTGGGCATTATTTTGAATTTTGAGCTTCATTGACTCATGAAGGATCGATTTGCAAGTTATGTGATAGCTTTTACTCAAAGAGGTATTGGCCACTTTACCCTGTATATTTTTTTCATTCACAGGACCAATTTCGGAAGTTATTCAATCATAAAGAAAATTGATTTTGTAACAGTCTGAAACACATACTTCAAACATTCAGACAAAAATCATAACAATTAGAGCCATAACCAGCCCCATGATTGCTCCTGAAGACAATTTCTACAGATTTTCATAAAATTAACATTTTTTTGTCAAATTTTGCGTTGTAGCACATCAAGAACCAAAATAGTTAAATTTGGAATCGGTGGATAATTCATAGATGCACTTCAAATAAAATTTTAGTTTTAATGCTGAGAGTGCTTCGTGTTGAACTTTTGCGATCTATGATACCAAGTTTAGTGCGATAAATACCCAAATGTACAGAAACTTGACAAAGTTCCAATTTTTTGTCTCATTTAGCCATTCATAAAAAACTGATTAGTGTCCAAAATTTTGATTTTCTGTGTTCAAAACTTTAAAAATATGAATAAAAATCTGTGATAATGTGAATTTTGGTGAAGATTTATAAACTTTTTTTAAAATGGCCCTACTTGGGAACTTTATAAAATACGAGGGAAAATGGCCCTACCTCTTTGGGAGATCATATGAAACTTCGAGATAATGCAATTATATTAGAATAAAAATAAATCTTGAAAATCACAACATGCACAATTCTTAAGATTTGTAAGTAATTACTCCACAATGTTGTATGATTGTTGCATCAATTATATCCAGAACACTGCGTCTTATTTCGATGTATTTTCGATCTCCTATCGCATATGTCCTTCCTTTATGTTAAGGTTCAGGTTGATAGTTTTATGCCTCCGCGGAAAGTCGTGGGGTGCATATTATTTTACCCCTGACAGTCCGTCCGTATACAGGATACAAGGTTTGTCCGCATAACTCCACTTGCAGTTTTCAAGCTAGAACGTTTTTATTTTACAGGGTATTTGTACATATACCAAAGGTGTGCATATTTCCAGGATTTTGGTGATTTTGCATTGTTCACAAAAATTATGGGCTGTTGAACTTGGTACATTTTTAGCTGTGAGCTATTGCCATCACTTGGCGTCCGTCGTCCGTCGTCGTCTGTAACCTTTTTCAAAAATCTTCTCCGAAACTACTAGGCCAATTGGAACCAAACTTTATCTGAATGTTCCTTAGGGTTTTTGGTCTGGAAGTTATATCCGGGGTTTCGATCCATGTACAAATATGGCTGCTGTTACTATAAATAGAACAAAGGGGTCAGAGTATGTTTTCGGCTTATATCTCGAAAAGTATAACAGACACAGAAAAACCATTACCTCAAAATGATCAGCACGACAAGTTCTATCATTCTTTGTATTGGTCCGAAATCATCCATCGACTCCTTGTTGGATTTATTGCCCTTAAATAACGATTTTTTCCCATTCTTTGCGTTCTGGCTATTATCTTGAAAACTATAATAGATATAGAGAAAAAATAAAAGCAAAAATGATCAGCAAATCAAGATCTACAATCAGTCAACATGACCGAATTGTCATTCGACTCCTTCTAGGAGTTATTGCCTTGAAATGACGATTTTTATCCATTTTTTTACGTTTTCTGCTGTTGTCTTGAAAACTAGAATAGATAGAGAGATACTGTAAAAAGCAAAAATGAATAGTAAATCATGATCTACAAATAAGTCAACTTGACCGAAATCGTCAATTGACTCCTTATGGCCCTAAATGACAATTTTTACCCATCTTTTGTGTTTTCGGATGTTATCTTGAAAACTGTAATGGAGAGAAATTGTAAATGGCAAAAATGATGAACAAATCAAGATCATCTACAAATAAGTCAACATGACAGAAATCATCAATCGACTCCTTATAGGAGTTATTGCCTTTAAATGACAATGTTTACCAATTTTTGTTGCGTATTCAGCTATTATCTTGAAAACTATAAGAGATAGAGAGAAACCGTAAAAGGCGAACAATTGATTTCTTATAGAAGTTATTGCCCTTAAATGTTGATTTTATGCCCCCGCGACGAAAAGTCGGGGGCATATTGTTTTACCCCTGTCCGTTCGTCCGTCCACATATATTGTACAAGGTTTGTCCGCCTAACTCCTCCTACAGTTTTCAAGCTAGAACGTTAATATTTTACAGGGTGTTAGTATATATGACAGAAGTTTGCATATTACCAGGATTTTGATTTTATTATATTTTTCACAAAATTAAATGTTATTGAACTTAGTACGTTTTTTGTTAAATTTCGCTTAGAGGGTACAAGGTTTGTCCGCCTAACTCCTCTTGCAGTTTTCAAGCTAGAACCTTTTTATTTTACAGGATATTTGCACATATACGAAAGGTGTGCATATTGCCAGGATTTTCATTTTGTAGATTTTTAACAAAATTACAGGTTGTTGAACTTAGTACTTTTTTGTTAAATTTTCATAAAGGGTACAAGGTTTGTCTGCATATCTTCTCTTACAGCTTTCAAGCTAGAACTTTTCCATTTTACAGGATATTTATACATATACCAAGGTGTGCATATTATGAGGATTTTTATTTTTTTCTAAGTTTTACAAAATTCCGGATTGTTGAACTTATTACATTTTTGTATAATTTTTTAGAACTTTCTCCAGCTTATATGTACTTCTCCCACAGTTTCCAAGCTTTTATTTCACAGGGTATTTATACATATTCCAAAGGTATGCATATTATCAGGATTCTGATAATTTTTTAAATTTATTACAAAATTCGGTTTTTTGTGAACATTATGTGCAATAATGCAAAATAGATTACTGTAATCCATTACTGTTCATGTGTACTGAGTTCTACATTTGTGATTTTCATATGCATGAAAGTCATGAAAATTTGAACCCTACAATCAATAATGAATCAATACCACTTTGTGTCACAGTGTGTATGATAGAACTCGCGGGGGCATCATGTGTGTCTTTACAGACACAAACATCTAGTTTATTAATGGGTCTGGGGCCGAATAAGGGGCCAAAATTGATTTTGCGTGTGAAAGACCTTATCATTGGAACTCCTCATTCATTTTTAAGTACATTTTAATTTAATACAGTTATGTTTCTTACTACCTCAGCAAGGTTTTCCAAGTTCAAATTAATGGAGCAGGATAAGTGGAACGGTCAAAAAGGGGTCCATTGTAAAATTGCTTAACAATTCGTTTGTAATATATCATTGCAATGGTCATTGGTTGTAAATGCAAACTGTAATTGTTAAAAGAGTCGTAAACCATACTGTAGAGATTTAAGGGGTCTAGGAGAAAGAAAGGAGCCAAATTAAAATATTAACTAAAGATAGGGTTGTAATATGTCCGTGCACTCGTCTTTGATTGTAGAAGTGAAAAGTAAAAGGTAATTTCATCCCTGCCCTTACTGTAGGGAATTAGGGGCCAAAAATCAATGTGGGGTGCGAGGATGGTTGTCGTTTCCGACACCTCCTCTAATTATTATATGTTTCAGCTAGAGGGGTAAAAACAAAAGTTTTAAAATAACATTTTATTTAAATAGAAATTTTTCGCAAAGTGCTCTTCTATTACATTCTGTTCTACATAATCGCAATTCTATTTACAACAAACTTGGCAGACAGTCTACAGGACATTGATCTGTTGGATGTGTTGGACACACCCCTTAAATTAAACGTTACCTGTAAGAACTATTATCGACAGCGGTTTAATTTCCAAATAGAATAATATTGTTGTCTCATCTTGTATTTGTTTCGTTATTAGAAGATCGAGTCATAAATACTTTAGACTAAATAAAAAAACTTTAAGATTAAATGTTAGGAAACTTATTAGTTTCACAAGTTTACAAGTAAAGTTGTCCGTCTGAATTAATATAATGACTTCTGTTTTTTTTAATTTTATTTTCTGCATTAACGTTTTGCTGACTTCTATTTTTTTGTTCTTCATAAAGAATTGTTGATTTGTTCAATTAGCAATTGACTGAAGTGGTGATACTCTCTATAGCAAAT
>JAOXYJ010008643.1:0-12831 GCA_028566555.1 Lithophaga nigra
AGTGGGGGTATTCTTAGCACGACGGAGCGTGCAATTTCTTGTTGTAGTTGTGAAACACATTCATTACAAACTTTTTAAGGTCATTACTCAGGACATGCAGTGCTACAATATCTGGGTTATAATTTGGTTCAAGTTCATTAATAACCTTGTCAGCTTCCTCAATAGTATATGCTGTTTTCCAAACGTTGTTGAATTTTGTGCTAAGTTTCATTGGATCAATTTTATTTATGTTTAAAGATCCAATAAGCAACACTTCAGGAAATTTTAGTTTTTGATTTTTACTTCTGTCCACTATTGACCACTCATTCTGACCGGTATTATCACGGTCTTGTATTATTCTAAGTTATGTCGTAAGTGTTACCAGTTCCACTTAGCCGATACCAGTCCGTGATTTTGCTGCTCATACTCTTTTCTTAACAGGTTTTTCATTTAGAAGTTTATTTTTGTTTTCAATATCTATTTGTAAGAATGTGATTAATTTCTCGTTCTCCTCACTGGTGGCTTCTAAAGTTTAATTACTCTCTCATGTTTGTCTTTTAAATGAATTTCTTGCAACAATGATTTATTTTTTCAATAATTGTTCATTTTCACTTCTCAACTCATTAACTTTTGTTGACTGATCTTCATAATGTTTAATTGATGACAGTTTACCCATGATTTTCTTCACATTTTCATCTGATTCTGTTTTTGTGCTGTTAGAATGTGATGTTTTCAAGCTTTCTGCATTTTTATCAATAGCATTTAATCGGTCAGTTTATCTGCTAATGTACTTTCAACCAGATGCACCACTGACTGTTCAACTTTATCCTGAGACGACTTGAATTGAGAGATTTCGGATACGATGAGGGATTTAATATCGTCCAATGACGATTTTGAGCTTTGTTGTTGTTGTTGACTGGACACATTATTGATGTTAATTGGTATATTTTTAATACACGATGTTGTTTTGTTATCTTTACGTGTACAGATTTGGCAGGAAAACTTTCTGGACCTGTATCATATATACTTGGCCAGTTCATAATGTGGTAGCTGTGTACAAACATAGTGTACCCAACTCTTACACTGAAACATATACTCATTGTTTGCATTTACACATAATGGGCATTGTGAGTCACTTTGAGACTGGACAGCAGGATCAGTGACTTCATTCACTTCAGGTATTTTGGAGTGAGGGAAGAGGATGGTTTAATAAAAATGGTTCCTGATGACATAACTACTTGCCTATATGTCTCTTTAATAAAGTTGAAAGTATGGGAATTAATCAGTAAGATAACTATATTTTATTTAAAATATCATTACAAAGCGGCTCATCTAATTACCGAAAACGACCTGAAACAACCTGAAACGAAGGAAAACCATTATAATTTCCAAAAACGAACAGAAACAACTACAAAATAAACTGACGAGATCAATGCACGTTTTTTAAAGTTTTTTTTTCAGAAATGACAAAGTATTAAATTACATTTTTAATCAGTTCGCCTTGTATATACTTGGAAATAAACAAAAATTAATTTTGAATGAAATACCAGAAACGAAGTTATACGAAAGTATGTCGAGTCTCAATTTGATATGACACAAATTCTTTTTAAATCTCAATATGAAAAGTAACTATGAATTAAGCCAGAAGAAATACAGTAACGTCATTCCTATGAGAGTTGAATGAACTTAATAAAAGTTTTATCTTACGTGCACTAAAAGCAAAAACGTAAATACAGTTCCCTAAAATATGTTCGAATCATTGTTCAGTAAATGATTTTTTTTTAATTTGTAGATCTATTACAGAAGTTTAAATATTATGAGATAATTGGATTCAAACGTCGAAACGTGAAATATTCTGATTATTTGTTATCTACATGTAATCGACATTGTTGTCCGCTTCCAGTATTTTGACAAGAAACTTGTATTGTAGTGCACGCAGTCTAACCTTTCTATTTTCGTTTGAGCGACTAAACGTTTGAATATCTATATTTTTGTGAATTCCCTGATGTAATTATTAGTACCATAGTTCAAATTTTTACTGTCATGTTTGGTACTTTGAGGCTGTTTGCGGTCGTTAGGTAATTACAGGAGCCCGTAATGATTAATGTAAAAACAATGACCGTCAAATTTTCTGAAAGTATTTCAACAAGTAATTGGAACGTGAATGGCATACACAAAAAGTAACATGGTAATAAAATGAATAAGCTTGATAATTGTAATTTTATAAGTAATTTAGACTCGGATATTGTATTTTTGTCTGAGACTCGCACACATTCAAATGACAATAGTGAATCTCGAAGGCTACAAATGTTTTGTAAATTGTAGATCAAGTAAGTCCAGCAAATGTAGAGGTGGTTTAGCAGTTTTTATAAAAAAGAAACATTATCAGTGGAATTCAGCTAATTGATAAATCTGTAACGTGCAAGTGGTCACCCACAACCAGTGACAACGCCAGATGGTACCTAGTACCCGTGGATACGTACCAAGGTTACTTCCTCGGATTTGCTGACGTAAGGGTAAAAGTGTCTAATGGTAGCGTAAAAATGTTCCCTTGATATAAACAATGACTTGTGGAAAACAGTGATGTGCCCCAAACTTATGGTACTGCGACTGGTGTCCCTCTGGTCGTTATTCAGTACCTTGGTGCCACCAGTCTAAGGAAGCAGAGTGTCTATTAATTGAGAATACTAGCTACGGTATTGGGACTAATGCCCCCTGGTCTTTATCCAGTACCACGGCGTCAATAGTCCAAAGGAACAGTGTTCCTGTGTAATGCAGCAGCTAAAGGTAATAATGTGGAACTACAGTCCCCTTGGTACTTTTCCATTGTTTTCCAGTACCACGGCGCCTCTAGCTCAAAGGGACAGTGTACCTCTGCCACCTTAATCTGTGTGTCCTTTGACAATATATCCTGCCTTTTGCAGACAGTATCGGAGGTCTATCCTTATTCAGAATGGCCCTACAATCAAATTGCCGTAAAGTCAAGATTACCTTTTCGACTTATTCAGCCAGCGGGTTCTAAATTGGAACTCTTTAAAAACTGAAGAACACCTGCTTTTATACTAGTATTTGGACTATTCCATTAGCCATTATCTCCAAAACGTCTCACATTAAGCTCTGAATAACACATCAGACTATCTGACCTGCCAGACTCAATACTGGCGATATCTATATACTCCCCGTAGACACACAATCTACTATGTCCAAATCCTATCAGCATTATCATCCTAATTAACAACTTTAAACAACGGAGTATGTGGTATCCTATCCTATTTATAAATTTAACCTAACTTCAAAATATTCTGAAACTTAACCAAAGTCCTTACTCTATTGACTCTTTGACAAATAGTCCAATATCAGTACTAATTTTGACACTAATACTTAAACCTATCTTGACAAAATGTAATCTTAACCAAAGTACCTACTGACGCTTGCAATTTTTAGCGCCACGGCCGAAATAACTAATTTTGAAACCCCTAACAAATTTTGCTTCTGCAGCGGCCCCAAGGAGCCTACTCTTAACGAACTCTGCAGGAGGGATCTTTTAACGTGCACAGGCTGTGGGGTTCCTGCACACGGGACCTCGGATGTAACGTCCCCATCCGACGGACATAGTCCCCCCTTCCCAAAAGCGGCAATTAAAACAAGGTAAACAAGGGTAACTCCCTTTATGTACAAAAAAAATATGTATAAAGTCCAGAACGTCAGTCCTTAATCTTCCCAATTCTCTTCTGTAGTTTCTGTGATTTGTGCGCCTTCTTCATAGTACTTCTTTACCCTTCTCCGGATATGATGGTGTACAACTACATTATCAGAGACCTCCATAACCCATGGCGTCTGGGTAGCAGCCGTCCTCTGGGCACAACGTGCCGGCATGAGCAGTGAGGGGGTGGTTCCCGTCATGTTCGTGACAACTGTCCTTGTGATTGGACTGGCAAATAAAAGTGGCGAAGAACCATCCGTACTCTGCGTTGATGACGGAGTTGTAGGTCTTACGGCTGTGGCCGTGGCTCGGGGTATCTTCAGTGGTATCGGACTTTTTATCGCCTCGCTCATCGTCTCATGTAAAGCTCGCTTCCGGTTCCCACTAAAGACAGGGAACAGCTGGGTGGGTTTCCGAACCATACTGCTCTCTTCTAAGTAAGTTGACGGCCGGGTTTTCAATGGTGTGCTAGTCATCTGGCTAGCCTGTAAGCTGTCATCTCCTGAATCGGAGTCGGTCTCAGCCACCGTTATAGTTTTGTGTTTCCTGTTTTGGTGGCGTCGTAAATCCCTAGAGCCGACTGCAGCATATGTACATGCCGGTTCGGTGCATACGTGTACCGCTGCCGTCCTTTTCTTCTCGCAACAGTTGAGGATGTGCTGTCCCCACTCTTCCGACATTCGAAATTTGTCCCAACAGACGGCATCTGTATGTCTCTTCTTTCCTGGGGGTTGTCTTTGTGTTTACCATTGTCTGAAAATAAAAAGAATGTATATATATATATATACACCTATCTACATTTTAATTCTATCTACAGTATAAAAATTTCTGTAAACGTAACTATTCTGAATTATCACCTTGGACGTAGTCACGTAACCAAGCAGGAGGTCTTCTTTGCCTTCTTGATCGATCATACTTAACGTCAGTTTCGTCCTCAACTGAGTATGATACAAGACTTTCAGTCCCATTTTCAGCTATTACCATGTCATTGCCCCATTCTACTGTGCCTGGTTCAGTTACAACTATTAATTTCCCTTCCATGGGACTTTGATTTCTTGTTTTAGAAATCTCTTTATGATAGACCTGTTCCTCCAAGGGACATTCTCCCCTGAGAATTTGTCTTGGACAGGGATGCATTCTATCTATATGTATAGTTTGGCCCTGTCCCTTCCTATCACAATTAACCAGGTATGTAACATTCGAGATTTTTGTCATGACTTCAAAGGTCCGCGCCATTGACTGGTAAACTTTGGTGATTTGCCAGGGGCCCGAATTGGAAAGTGTACGTAAACCTGATCCCCTGGTCGAAACTTCCCCCATTTTAGGTTTTTGTCACGATTCTTCTTTTGTCTTAGAATTTGCCCCCGAAGCATATTTCTGAACAATATGATGGGTCTGTTCCATGTGGTCTTGCAGTTCCCAAGCCCATTGGTTTTAGGGAATAGACTTAACATGCCCTGGTAATTCGTATACCAAATCTACGGGCGTAGAAAGCTCCCTACCCAGCATCAGACGATTTGAGGTGTATCCTGTGGTCTCGTGTTCGGCTGAACTGTAGGCCATCATGACAAAAGGGAGCAGAATATCCCAGTTTGAATGGTATTCGTTTATATATATTGAAAGCATAGTGGTTAGCGACCATCCCGTCAGACTAAGGATGGTACGGGGTGGTACGAGTCTTTTGAATTTGTAACAATGCACACATCTCGGAAAAGAGCTGACTTTCAAACTGGCTGCCCTGATCAGAGTGTATGCTAGAGGAAACACCAAACCTAGTTATAACTTCATTAACAAGTATGTTGGCAACAGTTGACGCCTCCATATTCGGTATCAGGTGGCTCTCAGTACACTTGGTATAATAGTCGCTTATAACAACTATATATTTATTGCCACGATCTGATTGGGGTAGCTCGCCTAGTATGTCAATTTCGATCCGCTCCATAGGGTATCCCGACTTTTGGACCTGCATTGGGGCTTTTCTCTTGGGAATGGGTTTCTTTCTTTTATTGCAGACCGCATACCCCGAGATATAGCTCCAAGTATCTCCCATAACCCATGGCCAATAGTACTTTTCCCGAATACGACCCAGTGTCTTTTTAATACCAAGATGGGCCGCGGTCTTATTATCGTGCACAAATCTAAGGACCCTACGTCTCTCTTTCATGGGAATGATGTCTTGTCTCTGTTTCGTCTCCACCTGTTCCCTATAGAGTATCCCATCAATTACTTTCAGAGAATCCCATTGGGCCCACAGGGACTTGACAACGTAGTCATATTTTCCGATCTTAGAATAAGAAGGTCTCGATTCATCCTTAATCCATTTCATGATGGTTTGGAGGTCCTCATCTACCTCCTGTAATTTTCTAATATCTAGTGCGAGGTCCTCACCGCTTACGTCATTCGAAATGTCGTTCGTGATAGCATTCAATTTTGGCTGTTGGTCCCAATCTGTTCTAAACCCACATTGTTTGCAGGATATCCTGCTAAGGGCGTCTGCGTTTCGGTGTTGGGAACCGGGTCGATGTTTTATGGTCATATCATAAGAACTAAGGACCTCTAACCATCGTGCGAGCTGGCCCTCTGGGTTCTTAAATCGTAATAACCACTGTAAAGAGCTATGGTCTGTTCTTATGATAAATTTTCTTCCATATGGGAAATATTTAAAATGTTTCACAAAATGGAATGCAGCGAGAAGCTCTTTTCTCGTGACACAGTACCTCTGCTCTGTCTTCGAAAGAGTACGGCTACCGTATGCCACGACCCGTTCCTTGTCCTCAATAACCTGTGAAAGGACCCCACCAATAGCATAGTTGCTTGCATCTGTGTCTAGAATAAAGGTTTGTGAGAAGTCAGGATGCACCAGAATGGGTGCTTGTGTTAATTTGTCTTTTAGTTGTTCAAATTCATACTGACTTTTGTTTGTCCATAAAAAATCTTTCCCCTTTTCGGTGAGAGTATGCTATCTCTGAAAAGTTTTGCACATAGCGCCTATAGTACCCGCATAAACCAAGAAAAGACCTCAACTCACTCACATCCTTGGGCACAGGCCATTCTTTAATACATTTGATTTTGTCGGGATCAGTAGCTACTCCAGCTTCCGACACAACATGCCCAAGGAATGATACCTCTTTAGCGAACAGATGACATTTCTTTGGTTTCAACTTAATTCCGGCTTGTTGAAGTCTAGTGAACACTTTATGCAGATTTTCGACCATAATGCCAAAGTTCTTACCCATGACTATGATATCATCAAGACTAGACAAATGTCCCACTGAAGTCCAGACAGGACATTTTCCATTAGTCGCTCAAAAGTGGCCGGTGCTGAGACGAGACCGAAGGGCATCGACCGAAATTGAAAGAAACCTCTCCTTGTAGCAAATGCAGTTTTGGGGCGATCCTTTCACGACCTCTACCTGCCAGTACCCGGAGCAGAGGTCCAGTGTTGAAAACCATTTGTTTTCCGTCAGTTGTCATCTATTCTGGGTAAGGGGTATGCATCATTTATCGTACATGCTTTGAGTTGCCTCTAGTATACGCAAAATCTGGTGGACCCGTCCTTTTTCCTTACCAAGACAATACCCGAGGACCAAGGCCCATCTGAAGGTTCAATAACCTTCTTTTGTAACATATAGTCGATGTGTTTGTCGACTTCTTCCCTTAGGGCTACCTGAGTTCGTCTTGGGGGTTGTTTGATTGGCTTGTGTTCCCCGGTATTGATCTTGTGACGAACTATATTTGTGTGTCCTAAGTCAAGATCTGACGCGGCAAACAGGGTTTTAAATTCGCTTAATAACCTTTAGACCATTCCTTCTCCTTAGAGTTCAGATACCTGCTTGCATTTATTAGCAATTTATCGAGGTCATGCTTCAGTGACTCTAAAGAAATATGCTTGAATGCATTGTTACGTCCGAGTTTCTCTTTACTCAAACACTATGTAGATACAGAAATGAAACTTGATATGTAGATGCATAGCAATAATATGCACAACATGATGCCAAATTTAGGTGACCTTGATTTCGGTCATGCATCAGTGACTCTAATGATATATGCTTAGATACACTTTTATCACAGTTTCATGTTTTTCGAAGACGAAATGAAATATAGTCATTAAACTTCGTATGTAGATACATACTAATGATGCATATATATACTGCTATTGTGTGCTGACATTGGTATTGACATGCTATTGTTGTGCTAATATTACTATTTACCTGCTATTGCCTTGGTAACATTGCTATTGACTGTCTATAGTTGGGGCTAACATTGCTATTGACTGCTGTAGTTGTGCTAACATTGCTATTGAACTACCATTGCTGTATTAACATTGCTATTGACTGTCTATAGTTTTGCTAACATTGCTATTGATCTTCTGTAATTGTGCTATCATTGCTATTGACCTGCTATTGTTGTACTAACTTCGCAATTGACTTTCTGTTGTCAAGCTAACACTACTGTTGACCTGCTAGTGATGTGCAAATATTGTTATTGACTTGCTGTTGGTATGCTAACATTGCTGTTAACATGCTATTTTTGTGCTAACATTGCTATTGACCTGTTATTGTTGTGCTTACATCACTATTGACCTGCTAGTGATGTGCAAACATTGCTATTGAATTGCTGTTGGTATGCTAACATTGCTGTTAACATGCTATTGTTGTGCTAACATTGCTATTGACCTGTTATTGTTGTGCTTATATCACTGCTGACCTGATGTTGATATGCTAACTTTGCTATTGACCCCCTATTGGTGTGCTGATATACAGTTAAAGAACTGATAGTGAGGAAAATAGCAAGTTTATTGTCCCCGATGTACGAACTTTCCGGTCTATAACTGTTTTATTATACCTTTCAATACCAAAACCCCCCCAAACCCCAAAACCCCCCAAAAAACAACAAAAACAACAAAACATCCCAACCCCTCAAAAAACATCCCAACCAAAAAATAAAACAACAACAACAATAGGATTCATTGACACTAAACAGAAAGATTTTCATGACTCAATCTGCATTTCGAATACATGTACTTGATTAATACTAATAATTAATTAATTTGAATTCCAAAATATTTCTTTTTCTTCTAAATCGAGCTTACAGTAACAACAGAACACCACATCTACTTTGTTAAGATAAAAGAAACGAACGACGTAACGTCACCATCATATATAAAACAATGGAATGATTTACTGACGTTAGTCCGCGAAATGCCGACTTTCGAGCGTGAGCATAGGGAAATAGTTTTTTGGCGCCAGGGAAATAGTCTTTTCAGGAAAATATGTCTTTTGTGGGAGTAATTTTATATAGGGGAAATACATCGAAGGTATAATAATGTTATATAATGTAAGCACATCGATAGCAGGTCAATAGCAAATAATTTAAAGTTATTTTTTTGCATTTCTCTAATTGTCCCCCCGACGCTTCGTCGAAGGTGACTATAGAAATGGAAGTCGTCCGTCCGTCCTTCCGTGTATCCCGAATTGGTTTTCAGATGATAGCTTATGAATAAAAAGTCAGATTAAAGCAAGGTGTGGTATATAAGTGTATCTCATGAATATCTAGGTCAAGTTTGATAGTGACAATTTTTTAACAATTCTTACTAGAGTTATGCCCCCTTTTGTACCTCGGTTGAAGACAAAGTGCACTCCCTTTCGGGTCGTGCACCATGTCTTCAACCTCTGCTACTATTTTCGCATAGTCAATGCTAAACACAACATTATTATATAAATATCAGAAAATGATATAAAAATGCCAGTGGATGTAAATAAGATGACAGATTAATGTAAAGTTGAAATGAAAATTTTTATACTATTTAAAAAAAATATACCATTGGCTCATCTTCTCCCTTACTATTTAGCTTGCTATGAATTTGAAAGTGATGATGTATATAGTTCTGATCAAAAGTGCAAAAAATGCTTGTAAATTGAGCCAGAGACGTGTCAAGCATAGAACTGAGAATCTGGCAGTAGATACAAAGCCGCATTTCAAAACCAAATTTAGTTTTGTTTTAAAATTATAAATAAAAAGTACTTTTTTTAAACTAAAGGAATAAAATTAGAAATAGTGATGTTAATATTAACAGTTACGGTGTCTGTAATAACTCTCCAGCTATCAATAGTACCCTCTAAATCCAGTTCTGTTTCAGATGAATTTCATTCTTATTAAGCAACATTATATCATACACATATAGTTATATCCATATTTATACAAGGGAATATCTAATGTACACTATTTTTGCCAATGCCAGAAGAAAGGTAATTAATGTCTCCACGGCTCTATAAAAATTCTCTTCATAAGATATTCAACTTATCATATACCTGTTAAAAGATATTATGTATAAATCTGTAAACTGCAGAACTGTCTACAACTGTTTTCACTACTCATGGCGTTGAAATTTCATAATATATTATGAAATTCACTCTATTAATTCGGTGTTTTAAATATGCAAAACGACAATAGACAAGTAGTCTCCAAAAACTTTGCAAAGATCGACAAAGGATATCCTCTGTTATAATTTCTTAAACGGCAGGGAGGGTTACAATGCAGATAAAGCATCCCGAATCCTTGGTAAATGAGTTACAAAGCATCATCTGTATAGTGAAGAATAGGCATCGAATAAACTCAGCTTACAAGTCGGCAAATAAATGTGCACAGTTCGGGCCCACTGGAATGCCAATCGTTTCTTTAAAAGCCAGGTAATTATAAGGCCCACCTTGTTGATTATTTCAGCTTCGTGTACTTATTTAGAATCAGCATTGTTTCAAATACAGTTCATATATAACACTGTTTATCTAAGTCTTTGCTGCAAGCAACTCAAGATAGGGACCGAAACTCTGGACGGGGGCCAAATTTACATTGCGATGTATTTGTGATATAATGTGTTCAAAAAGGAGAGTCTCCAGTGTTTCTTTGGGCTTTCAGGCTTTGCCATATCTGTGACGTCCTACATATTATAATAAAACATAAAAGTTTCAAAAAAAACTTTTATTTTAAAACAATATCAGAAAAATATTACAAACGCTTAAAGCTCGACATTTAGATTGAACTACAACAACATAAAACAAACAGAAAGACAGATATTCTTACTTGTTCATATATTTTTTTTTTCATTTAGCGTCAATACTTAAAAAAATCAAAAACATCTTTTTGTTCTATGACTCTATTTTCAGATTGTCAAATATAATAATGGTATGTAGTTTAAGCATTACTGAAACTGTCCTATCAGAAATGAAGGAAATGTCAGCTATCCACAAAACTAGATGAATATACTGCGTATCATTATTAGATTTAGCTGGAAAATGGATATTAAGATAGAACATTTTAAACAAAATAATCAACATTTTTCAAGAGTTTCAAAAGCATTTGGGCGTTGCAGAAGACAGTCGCAGTCAATTTTATTGCTTTTTACAACAATATAAAAATGGAAAGAAAATGGTCACTTTATATAATATATCATTAACTAGCAATCGATCAAGTTGACTAGATACATATTTATATAGTAGACGGATTAGTCCACTTCTAGACTCGGTAAATATAGTGAAAATTTGTCTTGTCCCTCTCAAAATAACAGATCTGATAGAGGAAATTTTTTTTAAACATTCCATCGAAGGAATCAGTGATTTTTTTTTACCGCAGTTCACCTAACGCAGGATTTTTTAGTTGACCTAGTGTATAAATTTTTTAAATCCACAGTTCACATAGTGCATGAATTTCGTAAGTCGCAGTTCACCAGTGCATGACTACTTGCTGCAGTTTGGTGACTATAGTCAGGCACTCTGGCTTCCTCCATCACTGACAATAGTTGCTATGATATAGCCCAAAATTCTCAAATGTGTGTTTGAATGCAATAAAGCAAGTGATAGAAACGTCTGTAATATCGACCATGTTAATACGTCAGTAACTAAATATACATATAAAAAGATGAAATACATGTTGTATAAAGCAGGTGCGAGTTAAAGTTTTGCATATGATGTGCGTTTTCTTAAATATCTATGGATATAAGAAGACTAACTGGTTTTTTTTTCAGTATAATTACTAGCCGTCAGAGTGTGAGGATACTGCAAATTTACATCATAAAAACAATAATACATTCAATTTTTAAACGATTAATACTGTAATATTCAATTTGATTCAAATAGTTCAGGAACGTATATACTGACATATTTAACTCCCAGAATAGGTTTACCATTAAAATTTACAAAATACGTAAAAAGTGGAACCAGATGTGAAGTTCATATTTTGGGGCCAAAATGTGGCTTATCATACCTCATCCTTTATATTTTCATATAATCCGAATTTTTCCTCATAAAATAATACAACAATGTGTCAAATGAGTTGCTATGAATTTTATAACATGTTTCATCCACGAAGGAAAACTGTTGAACTTTTATATTTGATGCACTATGCGGTTTTTGTTTCAAAACAATATATTGTATATCGTCTCACAAATGATAAAACGTAACAAAATAGAAAAAATGGATGTTCCACCTTCTGCATTATTGTAATATGGAATAACTGAGATTTCACATTTTTGGTCAATACAAAATAATTAACTAACAACAACAGTTTTATTTTTAACAGTTACATCAGCATATTGTGTTTTACTGTCTTTTCTGTGAACTGGTAATTTATTGGATGGAGGACTGGTAAACTCAACTTCAACATAATTCAAGACTGGTTGTTTACCCTACAATAATAAGAATAGTAAGCATAAGTTATGTGTATCAAGTAATTTTTTCATGATTTTTCGGCAGCTTTTATTGCTGCGCTAAAGAAAAGGTCTTGGAATAACTTAAAAAGTATGACAGTCATGACAGCTACTGCTTCATCTTATACTTTATGATATAAGAAATACCATTTATAATAGATTACAGCCCTTGTTCACTCGATCACTAACTGTTAGGTAAGAGTTATAACGCTAACTTAGAGATGAAAAACAGCAATCAAACCTTTAACGTTACATTTTATGCTGACACATGCGATTTTATCCCGTTTACTTTTACTTCTTATATATTTTCTTTTTAAATTATAGGGGCACATGTTTATAATTTCTACATGCTGCTGTTTACTTTCACAACCACATTAAACCTAGCAGGTGATACACTTACATACATGTGCGTTAAAATATATGAAATATATGTTAAGAAAGTAAGTAC
>JAOXYJ010008752.1:0-21356 GCA_028566555.1 Lithophaga nigra
GTATACCGTGATCAAGTTTTTTTGATAGTAAATGCAAAGCCTATAGAGCAAAACATTCTGGCATACATGTGTGAAAACCCTGCATACACGTGTATTTCCACATATTTGTTTTTTTTTTTTCAATCATACAACACACAGAGGGCAAGACAATAATCCTCTTTTTCATTGAGCACAAATGCAACCATTTCTTGTGCACTCTTTCTTGTACTTTACTCCAAAAAGTGTGATCTTTTTCAGCATTCATTACTTGATCTTGCGGATAATTTTCTTGGGGATGTTTGGTTCATAATTTGCCGAAATTTTGGTTGTCGTAGTAATGGGATGTCGGACTAATGGGCTATCGGAGTAATGTTGCATCGGAGTAATTGGATGTCAAAGTAATGGGCTATTGGAGTAATGTGGTGTTGAAGTAATGGGTTGTCGGAGTGATGGGCTATCGATGTAATGTGGAGTCGGAGTAATGGGTTGTTGGATCCAACTGGCGACCCAGTGTTACATGTATAAGGTTTGTAAGAAATATGAACGTTTTTAATTGTCTGTTAACTGAAACAGATCGGTCTTCACATAGTGGATCGTCATCGACAGATAGCCGAAGTTTGGTGTTGATTTGTCCAGGGGTCGGGTTTTCTTTGGACCTACCTGACATGTAATCAATGACCATGAATGTTTAAATCTGTCTTTCGATCAGGGCAAAGTTTGGTTTTAAACAAGATGAGTTGTCCATAAGATGACTTGTTTTAGGCAGAGTTGTCATGTATTTGCCGGGAGGAAACGTTCTGCAATAATAAACTATGATACCAAATTTAGTACACAGTATGCGCATTTCGACAAACAATTGTGCTCGAGGTCTGAAAATATGGAAAACCAAAACATCCAAAAGGTTGTAGATCAGAAATAAATGCCAAAACGACCAAAAAGTTAAAGTCAAAAACCAGCTAAAGAGAGAGAGAGAGAGAGAGATATGCATGAAGGAGATACTCCTTAGTTTCGTACAATTTTATACATTTAATAAGTTTTAAAAGTGCTTGTATCAATTTCATGCCAGTACCGAAATACTATATATAGCTAGCACATGGGGTGATGGTACTATCGGGAACCTAAGGTCCATCAGCAGTGGTATCCACCCAGTGGTAGAAATAATAATCTATTATACCAATTTTAGTGCACAATATGCGCATTTCGACAAACAATCTGTGTGGCTATTATGGCATGCTATATGGAATAACCTCCAACCGTCATTTTGTGTTTTGTCTACTAAAGCATTATTAGAAAGTAATAATTGAACAACATCTTTATGACCATTCTGGCATGCAATATGTAATGATGTCCATCCTTCGTTTTCCGTCTGGTCTAAGGTGACATTATGGGTAAGCAATATTTTAACTAGATCTTTATGGCCATATTCGCATACAGTATGTATTGTTGTCCATACTCCATTTTCCGTCTGATTTACTAAAGCATTATGAGTCAGTAATAGTTCAACTACACATCACGCAGAATGTGTCCACATTTATTTTCTCTCTGATTTACTGTGTCAAAGCAAGTAATAATTTAACAACATCTTTGTGGTGATATTTGCATGCAATATGTAATGGTGTCCATCCATCAATATTTGTCTTGTCTACTGTGGCATGATGAGTAAGTAATAATTCAACTATATCTTTGTGACCGTATCCGCATGCAATATGTAATGATGTCCAGCCTTCATTTATAGTCTGATCTACTGTGGCATTATGAGTAAGTAATAATTCAACTACATCTTTTTGACCATATTCGCATGCAATATGTAATGATGTCCAGCCTTCATTTATAGTCTGGTCTACTGTGGCATTATGAGTAAGTAAAAATTCAACTACATCTTTGTGTCCGTATTCGCATGCAATATGCAATGGTGTCCAGCCTTCATTTTCCGTCTTATTTACGGTGGCATTACGAGTAAGCAATAATTCGACGACATCTTTATGGCCATTATGGCATGCAATATGTAATGATGTCCAACCTTTATTTTCTATTTGATTTACGGTGGCATTGCGAGTAAGCAATAATTCAACTACATCTTTGTGGTGATATCTGCATGCAATATGTAATGGTGTCCAGCCGTCTATATTTGTCTTGTCTACTGTGGCATGATGAGTAAGTAATAATTCAACTATATCTTTGTGGTGATATTTGCATGCAATATGTAATGGTGTCCAGCCGTCAATATTTGTCTTGTCTACTGTGGCATTATGAGTAAGCAATAATTCAACTACATCCTTATGTGCATTCCGACATGCAATATGTAATGGTGTGAAGCTGCTGTTATCTGCCTTGTCTACCGCTGCATCGTGTTTGAGTAATAATTCAACAATATCTTTATGTCCATTTTGACATGTAACAATCATTGGTGTACCTCCATCTATGTCACTTTGATTTACTTTTGCGTTGTTCCGTAACAGCAACTCTGCCACATCAAGATGACCATTAAAGCAAGCCGCTCTTAATGGTCGCCAGCCTTTATTATTTCCTTGATTAACATCGGCTTTACTTTCTATTAAAATATTTACTATCCTCAGATGACCACATCTGGAAGCAAACAGCAAAGGCGTTTCTTGGTTTTCATCTAGGTGGTTAACGAAAGCATCATTTTCTATAAGAAGCTTTACAATATTCCCATTACCATTTAAAGCTGCTTCAAATAGTGGTGTTCGTCCTTGCTTGTCCATTGTATGTATCTGTTTTCTGTCCTTTCCAATAATGAAAACTACAAAATCCATGTAGTTGCGTCCCGAAGAAACATGCAAAGCAGTTGATCCATCAGTAGCGGATTGATTAAACTCAATAATAGAATTTTTACTTAAAAATTGTATAAATTTATTCCGATATCTTGGAAATTTTGTTTGAATATTACTGAACACATCCCAGTTCAAACCTTTGCTGATATCCTGAGCCAGTCTCTTGAAATAAATTTCCTCCATTGCATTGGGTAACCCGATAGTAAAATTGTTCTTTTGTTCTCCTAGTGATTCAAACTGTAGTCGATGACAAATGAAGGATAAGTTTCCATGTAGTAAGATACACTGAATAAATGATGGACCAATACAGTGGGAAATAATATCAAAAACTTTATCATGAATAGTTGTAAAAGTTGTTTTTGTCTCCTTCAAGTATGAAGATGTAAGACATTTTATATTTGATAGTACTGATTGTTTGGAGGGATGATGGTTAAATCCCGATTCTTGAATCAAATCGTCTAGTACTGCGTTTACTTTCTGTGAGCCTATCTCAAACATATCTTTTTGAATTTCATTATTACATATTAAAAGTAGAGCTAAAGCTATATAAGACGTATCATTTGTTAATCTCAGTTTTTCCATTTCTGTTTTTATAAAGTTATATGGCTTTATGAAAAAATCGATATCATTATTACCCTTTTCACTAAAAATTGAACAAAGAAGTGGAAAAAAATTATATAATAAAAGGACATAATCATTCAGACCTAATAAAATATTGTCTGAAAGGTACAATCTACTTATTTCCTTCCTCTCTTTTAAAGACAATACAAGATTTTCATCAAGCATGTCAAATGTAACAATAGAAAATCCTAACCCTTTGATTTTGTGTTTGGCACATAATTCTGATCTGCAAGTCATCAATATTTTTGTCTTACAATTTTTTTCCAAGAGTAATGGAATACTATCACCTTCCTTTATCCAGCAGTTGAAAAGATACTCGTCAAATGAATATTTTCCAAATACATCATCAAATATGTATAACTGCTTTGTATTTGGTTCTAAAGTTTTAACAATGTCAATAGGGCTAGACGCAGGAAGTATATTGTACCCTTCACTTTTTTCTAAATGGAATGCAGTATGGTAAGCTATTGCAGATTTTCCTGATCCAGACACGCCTACAATTATAACGTATGGATTCTTCTTCATCGTTGTTATGATAGACGTCGTAGCTCTAGTCACGTAAAACTTCTTCAGTTTTTCCTTCCAGACATCTTTGGTTCTATTTCTTAAATCTAAAATAATGCATATGAATAGATTATGATCTTAAGGATTAAAATATGTATAATCTTAAAGCGATTATTTCGTTGTAGATAGAGCAAACACATCGGACATAACGTATAACAAAATTTTAGAGGGCACTATCATGGTTGCAGTCCAGGTGGGACTAAACTTCCAATATTTATACCCAGTATTTTTTAATTGACTGAAAGATAGAATTCCGACATTCTTCGGGATTATAATATAAAAAGTGTCTTACATATAATTCCAATATAGTCCCGCCCTCCATCTTAAATAGCATAAGGATATTAACGGGAATGAAAAGACTCTTTTATATAAATTAGAAGCTTACCTAAAAATGCATCGCTCACTAGATTGGAATTGACCTGTAGTCCCATTTCGGAAATCCACTCAGCACTAGAACACAAACTAGATGTAATACTACAACGATAACTGGTGAGCAGTTTTGATATGCTTATCTCAGATCTTTCTAAAAGGGTCTTCTTCATATAGTGTTTAATATTTATCAGTGGACGCCATCTTGGAATTCTGATTAACATGGTTTGAAAACACAAAATTCGTGAAAGACCATTCACTGATCATTCTTGAATAGTCGCAATTTCCAGTCACTTTCAAGTGTACCGACCTTTCAGTGGATTTCCGATATTGTTATTTATGTTCCACATATGGCAGCAATCTTGAATTACAAAAGTAAATTTGGTAAAGGATTACCCAATTATCAGTCATAAACAATATTGGTTTTAGTGTCTCAGTCTATCTTTCAAGCTCATTTTCATAGGATCCAACGTTCAACTATGGTCCATGGTGGCGGCCATCTTTGAATTCCGATCGGCATGAAAAACGCAATTTGGCACACAACCGTCTAGTAAGCATTCATGAACAACTTAACTAATTAACTCTTTTTCAAAAACTTTAATGACATTTCCCATGGGTTCCAGTGTTTTTTGTTATACAGTGGTGGTCATTTGGGTAACTTTTTCTTATGGTGTCAGCAATCTGAAATTTCAGATCGGCACAAAATAAATGAATTTCATAGAAGACCACCCAAGGACAAATTCACCACGTGTATTTTTTTGAAATATCAGCAAATCAAAACACGTTATTGGCACTTGCAGCCATTAACAATTTCTGAGTGGATTTTATAGAACAAATAATGCACTAAAACACATTCCTGATGTTTGGGTTTAGTTTTGTTTAGTGGTTTCTGTGGGAAAGGTTGGCATTTGAAAAGCTAACGATGGACCCCGCTAGGCGCCAAGTGATGGCAATAGCCAACGTTTGTTTTTGGACCAGTTCAGCGAAAAAGAATCTTATACAATTTCGTTTACGTCCAGCCCTATGTATTAAGTATCATAAATCTCCAGAAAGTGGGTACTAAATCGGGATTTAAAATAAGAAACTTCCCAATGGTATTTAACCAGGATAATGGTGTCTTGGCGTATATACTGTACAATAAAGCCAACACGCATTTGTTGCAGACAGAACATTACAAACATTTGAAATGATCAAACGACTTACAGTGCTACATTAGATTTCGGTCTTTTTCAGAGATTAGCTGTCCAAAAAGAACTTCGTCAACGATTGAGAATAGATGAAATATCCATGATTAATGGAAATGTTTCCGCAGTATGAAAAGTGGATTACTGAATGACATTATATGTGTTCTAAAACAAAAATTTTTAATAAAAGGCAAACAATACGGGTTTTTAGTAGTTTATATTTGCTGATTAAAACGCGATTACAGTTCATTAGGGTGTATGTTAACTTCGAATGTGAGACTTTTCGCAAACTGAATTATATAAATGTTGCAATTTTATGTTTGGCAATAATAATGTTTGCATTAATAATATATTTTTCGATCAAGATTTGTAATTTTCATCAAAATAGGATGGATGTCGAAAATAGTTGTCTGGTGAACTTATGTCTCGTTGGGTTTCTTGTTAGAAATCTAGTATCTCGAAATAAAACAAGCTATATATGAAATATTACATATTTTAAAAACTTTTATATCCACTCATAGCTGAACGCACTGCTCTCTTTTTAATATTAGTAATCCTATATTGTTTCCTACAAAGAAATTCGAAATTAAAAATGACAGTCACCAATGTAAATAGTATTCTTTATACTTTCATGAAGTCGGCGTAGCTTATATTCTAGTCGGTTTGGTTCACGTGGTGTCTGCTATGGAAGTAATCTAAACTGACTGCTTGGTTCAAATATTTAACAGGCTGATAGTTTATTTTCGTCTTTACTTTTTGTTGACTTTGTGATTTGATATATTATACCTGTATTGAAATTGAAGTAGGAAGGCACAAATAAACATAATATACTACCTTCTGTGTTTCTGTATTCTGTATTTAATATTTCCAACTGGCATTTGAGATCTTTCTGGCTTTGCATTAAGCCGTCATGCTGTTCTTTCAGTTCACAGTGCTCAGCATGCAGGAGCTGATGTTGTCTCTTTATTTCTTCAAATTCCTTTTCTTTTGTTATGAATTCTAAATAGATATCTCGAAATGAATGGTCAAGTTCTGAGTGGCGTAATGAGTCACATTCGGCTTGTAGTGAGCTGGCAAGATGTACTACTGCCTAAAGGAATAAAATTTAATATTTAACACCAAAATATTAGAAATTATTCGTGATACTGTAAAGCTTTAATCAGTTTTACACAATCGAATGACAATGTTATGACGCAACGCTATATTATGAAAGATCTCTCCTCTGATTATTTTTCAAAATTTTTTCCAGAACAAGTGCTGATGTGATGACCTATTATTTATCACTGTATAATCTAATGTCACTCTGTTGTTTTTGAATAAAATCTGTTATCCAGTCAGTATGTTTGCAATAAAATTGTGCCTGTTTCTAAAACAAATGGAGAGCTAACCAGGAAAACATAATTACCTAATATTAGCACACATCATCTAGGTTTATGATCACAACCGTTATAATATGTTGTCAACGACATCTCCTCCATTTTCATGAAATTTTGAAATGTATTAGTAGGTCATAATAGTCTGGTTTCATTAAAGTTTTGTAAATGCTCCTTTTCAATTTTTCGAAAGTTTTAAAAGGAAATAACTATGCTTTCTGACCAAGTAACTTCCATATTGTTCTGAATATAAAAAACGGTCATACCAGTAATTTATAAGCGAACAACATGTATAATTCCACGCAATATAACCACAACAATAATTTGGATGAAAAACTGTCGAACGTGGAAAGAATTTGAAAAATTCAATGCCCTTAAGAATTGTTGTGAAAATACATAAATGGTAAAGGACGCAGATCCTGTTTTATATTACTATAACGACATACTACTGTAACAGTACCTTTTTTCAAATGTAATTGTATTCGGTTTCTAAGAAATTTTATGTAATTTGGAAATCCTGAAAGATACCGAAGTAAACTACTGTTATGCAATAATTCGACTCTTCAGAAACTGACATGATACATATAACTCTGGGACTTTAATGTTTTTATAGTACAGATCTCCGAGAAAGAAAATAATTCTATTTTTCAAATAAATTTTTAAGGTTTTATTATATTTACGGGCACATCTCCGGGACATGTAGACATAATTTATCGATTTCATCCTCATTATAGATGTTTTTACCATGTTTTAGATTTCAATTTCTCATAATCAGTGAAATAAAGGTACTAAAATTGGCTACCCCCTTTTTAGCAGAAGGCAATGGCCTGTGACATGCAAGTCGCAAAAATGACTTTCTTGCGTGTTCTCATGGCTGTCTTATATGACCTAATACTCAAAAATGTAAACAGATATGGTAACTTTTGTAGGGGTTATCGTTATAATAACTACATTCAGACGGACGATTACGTGTGAACTGTTCTTCAGCACTTCAAAAGTTGTGAGATAAAAATCATGTCAATGAACTGTTATAACTTCAAATGAAAATTTTCTAGGACTCTAATAATTTTCTTTTTGAAGAAAGTGCAAGTATTAGAAAAATTATGAGGTTATGATCCAGAGCATAAAAAAATTAACAAGACACTAAAAATCACCATAACCAAATGTATGATAAACTTTAGGCGCTTATTCTTTTTTCTCAGAAATGGTGAGCCTTCACACAGAAATGACTTGAAAAGCCTCGAAGGTATTTTTCATTAATCTGGACCGCAAGGAAAATATAATTCGACAAAATCTGTACATCAGATATTCAGAAACACAAAGTAATGATTCCTAACAGTACGGACATACCTTAACGACGGCCTCCCATATTGTATTGAATTCGGTGTCTGATAGATATCCACTGTCTGAATGAACAATCTTATTCCTGTAAAATTTAATCCTGGAAACTGCTGCACCGTCACTTAAGTCTGTTACAAATGGCATATTGTCTTGGATTTGTAAGTTTGTCAAATTCCGCAGTAGACAGACCATCAATGTCATATCAAAATCTTTGGAGCTTGGATCTTGTGAGCCTAAAGAAAAAGGTTTAAGGTAAGAATACATAAACAAAGGGAAATTTTGTAATTTATCCAGAGGGCAAAAGATCGTTATCAACATAGAATCAACAAAAAACTCTAAAGACAAGACTACAACCAATAAAAAACCAAAGACAAACATGGACAAAACACAGACACAACAGCAAAATATAAAGCTAAGACAATACAAAAGTATGATTGTCACACATATCTGAAACTTTTCTGAAAATGACAATAAATTAAACGATCCACCCCTACTCATTCGGCAAAGTCACATTAATATTTGATATTATCTTGCATATATTCACTACTGATATTAAATATTTGCATATAGAATCAGTAATAAACCATTGCAAACATTTGAAAGTGTAATATTAACATTACGGTCCAATTTTCAAGCATGGCTATCAGTCTCTCAGGTAGCTTGTAGGTCGCTTTTTATGCAGAAATGAATTTATATTGTTTTAGGAAAAGTATAGTTTTTGCTACAATTGAACAAATGTATCATTAATTTCACTATCTTGGAATAAATAAACAAAAGTTTATAGGATACCATATTATATTAAAGGAAGAGTCAGGTAACCAAAACCTGTATCGCTAACTTATATTTAAATTGACCAACTATATGAACTAAGGTAGATCTCAGAGGTCTAAGCAGTACATGTGTAGTGTCAAATTACTTCTGCCCCACCGCCTATTTTTACAGGCAAAAGTAAGGGACTTTCACCCGAAAACTGAAAATGGATGCAAATGAACAGTGTTTAAATCGAGTACCTAATAAAACAATGACATTTCTACAGAAGATGGATGATATCATCATAAAGGGTAACGGTGACAGTAATAAAAGGAAAGCGGGAGATGAAATTGAAAAAAGAACAGTGTCTCAAATGAGTATAAATAAAAGAATGGCATCTATAAACACGGATCGTTACACATAATTCTTCATGGACAACCAACAGAATCGGGAAGAGGACAACAACACAGCAATAGCAATAGAAGAAGAAGGTCAGAAGGCATCTGGAGTCAAACTAGAACTGCTGTCCGACCCTGAAATGTTGCTAATGTTCGAAAAAGCAGCTAGAGGAGATGTCGCCATGATTTCACACCGCCACGGTAAGGCCAACAATCCATACATGAGCGACTACGAAAGCCACAGCCAACTAAGTATCTAACTTACTTCGATGCAAACATGTATGGAATGGCCATGGCACAGCCCTTACCATCGAGAGACTTTGAATGGATAGAAATGGAGGAGGTGGAATGCGACCTCGAGTACCCTCAGACACTACATGACGATCACAATGACTATCCGTTAGCACCTGAGAATGAGGATATTAACAAGGTGCGCAAGCTGATTCCCAACCTGAAAACCGCATCAAGTACGTGCTCCACTATAGAAACCTCAAACAGTATTTGTCAATGGTCTGAAGCTGATCAAGGTACATTGAATCATCGGGTTCAAGCAGTCTCCGTGGCTCAAGAAGTACACTGACCTCAACACCAGTCTTCGAGCCAAAGCCAAGACCGATTCCGAGAAGAAGTTCTTCAAACTCATAAATAACTCGATGTTTGGTAAGACCATGGAGAACACCCGAAAGAGGGTAGATGTGAAACTCGTGACCGCTGAAAAGCAGGCGTTGCCAAGCTCTTAGCCAGGTACAACTTCGATCGTCGTGCCATCTGCAACAATAACCTAGTCGCCGTTCACATGAAGAAGACGAAGCTAAAATTTGATAAGCCTGCATCTTGGATCTGTCCAAGACTCAAATGGAGTTTCACTACGACTTCACGCGAAACATGTACGGAGAGAATGCCAAATTCCTGATTACCGACACAGACAGTCTGGCATACGAGATCCAGACGGAAGACTTCTACAAAGACATTGCTCCACACATTCAAGACAAGTTCGACACCTCAAACTATCCTAACGAGACATCATGAGGAATTGCAACTGGAGTTAACAAGAAGGTTATCGGGATGTAAAGGAACGAATGCGGAGGCAAGTGATGACAGAGTTTGTCGGATTGCGCGCCAAGATGTACGCCTACAAGGTAGACGATCAGGTCACCAAGAGGGCCAAAGGTGTCAAGAAGAATGTGATCAAGAAGGACATTACCTTTGATGAATACAAGACCTGTCTGGAATCAGCGGGAGATTCATAAACCAATGCATATCATCAGGAGTCATCTCCACCGCGTTTACACTGAGGAGGTAAAAAAGATAGCAAGGACGACAAGAGATACATCAAGATAGACGGTATTCAAACTTTGGCCCATGGACACTATAGGATTTAAATAAATGAGTGAGATACGTGCACATAGCATAGTACTACAACACAAACCCCTATCAAACATAGAACATAAGAGCGGGTGAAGGAGATGAAGATTCCGAACTTTAGGAGTGTGTTCATGTGAGACACATTACCGAGCAATCCGCGGCGCATCGAATGTGGTATCTTGAATCATGACGGTCGATTAGGACCCGGTAGGCACTAGAATTGTTTACACAAGAAAAATTGGTGAATGTATACTTCGACTCTTACGGACTCCCACCTCCCGACGAACTGAGGAAATACCTTGGGTTCCCAATTCATTACAACACGGATGAACTACGGAAACGTTGATCGGTGGAGTGTGGTTACTTTTGCTTGTACATCCTGAAGGACTGGTCGGATGGGCGATCCCTTGATGATGTGGTGCTTGAATTGTTACAGTAAATAAATAAACATGGTGATTAAATTTGGAAGTTCAGAGAGAGAAACACATAATTCTATCTCGTCAAGAACTCGACATGAGGAATCACCGTATCACCAACCTGGGAACACCAGAAAGCAGTTCCGACGTTGTAACAAAGTGTTAAGTCAATCAACAATTCAAAGACAGTCTGGATGAAATCGAAGTATTACAAGCGAAGCTTAATCAGATGACGATGGAATTGAACCCCATCGAAAGTAAATATGATGACTCGATCAAAGACCTCGAGAAAGATGTACGAGACAAAGTGGGTAAGAAGGAATTCGTTTCCACCAACGGGGGTAAGATGACCGTTGACCTAGATATGCAGAATCATGCAATTCGTAATCTTCCAGTTCGGAAGCAAGCAGATAAGCAAGTCACTTAAGGATGGTATGCGAAAAACTGACAGGAAATAGTCAAAGCGATGCAAGGAAGGATTAATGCAGTCGACAAAAAGTATAAAATACTTGAGAAGCAGATGTTTGACGGGGTCTGGGCGGCCGAGTGGTTAAGGTCGCTGACTCATAACCACAAGCCTAACACCGCTGTCGCGAGTTCGAGCCCTGCTCGCCCCGCTTCATGTGTTAAGGTCACCAGACACCTACCCAAGGTCGGGGGTTTCACCGGGTCAGCTGGTTAGCTGTCATGGCTTTCCTCCCCCAGTAAGTCTGGTAGTCACAATATAGCTGAAAATTGCTGAAAGTGACTATAAACCCCAAAAACCAACAACCAATCAACAGATGTTTGACAACCAGGACAGGGTAGATAGTATAGAGACCTTTGTTAAGTTGAAACACCCCCACGACAGATACGTCTGGACGCAGCGCCACTACTGGAAGGTCTAAACGAACACTTGCAACTGAAGATGTAGAAGAATCAGGTCGAGAGGTGATCAAAGCCTTAGAAAGAAAGATCAACCTACTCCGCGGGCGATTTCTCACAATCATTCTGGTCTTGACGAACGAGACCGGAAAGCTTGCTGAAGGGTTTATTGTAGGTCGGACTGTTTGATCCAATAGTTGAAGATTGCAGGATAGACTTTCCATTTTACGTATACCTCCAACACATCATTCCTGGTTCGCCTCCTCAAGACCTTTTCAATGCGGTAGACGTCTTGATCCATCTTCTGAAGTTCAGGCTCGTAGAAGGATCCCTGGATCTCCTCAACATTGAAGTCCTTGAGACGATAGGTTGGTGGTTGAGTGTTCAACTGTTGAGAGATGGTGAACTCCTCTTCAATCCATAGGGGTGTGTTCACTTTTCAAACGTGCTCTTCTTCGAGATTTGAACCTTGAGCCTGCAAGAGTGGTATATCGCAATATAGGTTCCGAAACATTTTAGCCTCATGTTCCTTTGGACTCGCTGCAGTAGGAGTCATCTTGATAGATATGTGCTTGGTGGTGTTGTACTGATGAACGAGATCGTTCAAGGCATCCATATACCTGCGCGTAGAGTTAGCTGAGAAGTACTTGAACATCTTGTTCTTCATGGTTCAGTTTCAACGTTCGACGACACTCGAATTCTCATCGTTCTCGGTAGAGTAAAGCTCAATGCCATGCTTCTGGAGCAGTTGCTTGACTTCCTTGTTGTAGAACTCCGTTCGTCTGTCCGTCCACAGCTTCTTGGGAACACGGACTGGAAGGCATCTCTGACCGTCGCACCCGTTTTGTCCTTGAGCTGTACTAACGAGCCGTGCTTGGATATGTCGATGATGATCAGGATGAACTTGTATCCCTTATTGTCACGAGAGAAGGCACTCGTGTCAACCAATGTCGCGTCCTCACCACCGACAATCACGCGTCGCCTCTGGAACTTACGTGGAATGGGCTTGTGTAACTCTTCAGCTAGTTCATACGACCAACGAACTTTTTTTCTTAACACTGAATCCGAACCTCACCTTGGTACCGATGAGGAGTCTGACGATGTTGCGATTCATCTTCTCTCTCGTCGTCGAGTTGTCGATCCGATCAAGTTCGTTGAGCATGTTCTTATCGCAGATGGAGTTGCGCATGGTCGTGTCCTTGTGTTTGGTATAACAGAGATTGTGGCAATATGCAGCCTGATCGACTCTGTTGATGGGTATTGACCAAGGTTTGGATGTATCATCGGCATTTAATCGCTTGTGTAGTTTGATACCATATTCTGTGAAGTTTTGTCCTGGAAGATTGCATCTCTACGGGCATACGGATGATTAGTTTGTTGTTGAGACCGGCACCCGTGCCACAAAATGAGACTTCTTAGCACCGGAGATAGTGCACGTCGCCTCTCATTGCTGGTCGTGGTCTCTCGTAAGTTCGCCGTGTCTGTTTTCCTCCGACATTTCACACATTAGATCATTGTTTTATTTAAATAAATGGATGTTGAAAACATTTCATACCATGAAGCAGCTGCTTCGGAAAATCGTGTCACCAACTCATCTACCTGCTTCTACGCAATACCTTGCAGAAGGGATTTCGAATGACGACATATGCGAACTCCTCTCCATCCAAGACAAATGTCCCTATTCATTGCTCGACGTTGTCGATGCACTACTACCACCGAGGAAAACCTAGCGGTATCGATGCATTTGTCTTCGAGCAAGACAGTGCCGTACTAGATTCGCCGATTTAATGTTGAACAAACAAAACAAGTGTGACGACTATTACGTCAGAGGGCGACACAATAACGTCGACTGCTTCCACCTTTGTCATAACAACTTCAGACTGCCGGGACAGACCATCAGGGAGAACGCAAACTTCATCTTCCTCTTCCAGCAAGACGCTAGGAATATCGATCATATCCATCGCGATTACTGTACGGACCTGACCATGGAAGTATTTAAGACCTTGTGCAACCGTTGCTAGACTGAGCCTTTCGAATTTGTCACCAGCGACCTCACCAGCTCCAAGGCGAACGGGAGGTATCGATGCAAATTAGATGAGTTCTACTTAGTCTAAAATAAAATATGGATCGTTACAGATACTTTCATCTAATGAACCAGCACGCGCTGGAAGGGACTATCACAGACTATCTCCTGTACCTACTGTAAGTGATCATCATGGACTATCTCCTGTTCCTACACTTCAAGCCAGACAGATTGCCGCGCTGGAGAGATAGTTGCGTGAAATGCTATGCGGAACATCACCTTAAGCAGCTCATAGAGATGTCCGACAGGGTATGTAGATGTGAGGAGCAGCTAGGTGATTGGAAGGATCTTTGCCTTATCTGCATCTCGGAACATCGCGCAAGGGTTTTAGAAGACGATCTCATGCATGAGGACGTTTGTAAAATGTAAGTGTAAGCACAACTGGGAAAATTTTGAGTCAGGGCATCGGACACTCATCTGTGGTGCTGAAATGATTACGTAAACTTTCGCCCACAATGATTACAGTACATTAGGTTGAGGTGTGCCTAAAGTTAAGATCCAAAAAGAAACCATGTGAAGTGAAAACGATCAGAGGTGGTCAATGCACTCATCCACGTCAACTGGGGAGAGACATGTGCATGCTGCCTACACTTGAACCTTTCACAGAAGACTCGTTGCCAGCACACCTTCAAGACGGGGAAGCAGTATTGGAAGACATGTCGAAGCATGGATACGTTGTGCCGTGGACGCTTGCATTGATCCGTTCATGGAAGACTCGCCAGCAAACCCCATGAAGCGTTAACGCCAACGCTATTAAGCGTTCGCTCCAACACTACTGAGCGTTCATCCCAACGCTTTAAATAAAATAACGATGCCATTCATTAAGATTACCGATCCCAAGCAGCGTGATGCTCTCGCTAAAGAGTTCCAGGATGTCAAACGCAGCATCCGAGAGCATAACTTACAACAGCGACTTGAGAAACAAGGGTTGAGCCGTGGTCTCGCCGGGTTTTTCAAACCGGTGGTAGAAGCACAAGAGAAGACTGCCTCTCAGATCAGCAAGAAGATCGAATACCTTCCAACAATACCCACACTGCTACCAGCATTGCCACCCTTCCAGAGTTTGCTGATCCATTACCCATCGATCAGACAAGCATCCACATGACCCTTAGCACAAAAGTATCTCCAACTTAGTATGACGAACGAGGCAGACCACTCATTTGGATTACGATCTGAGGACAATGACATCCTCATTGGAAGCAAACTATTCACCATTGACGGTTACGACATCTTTCTGGATTGTGTGCGGCACAAAGGAACACCCGGACTCTTGGAGCTCATTGTCAGGAGGAGACCATAGACCTTTGAGCTCGATGACTTGAACAACTATGCTGAGATCTTGAAGTCCTCCGGTGCAATGTACAAAGGTAATGATGTTCTTTCTAGGATTCCTAAAGCTAGTAAAAGTTACAATTGGAAGAACATCGTTTCACACATATACAATGTACAAACAGGTGAAGCAAGGTAGCGGAGTGCACACAGTCTATTTACCGTTACATTTTGACCACAGAGCGTCCTACGAAGCGGGGAATAATGGTGTAAGAAACGAGATTGTAGCCATCCTCGATGCCATGAAACGACAAGGATGGATCTATATTGAGCAGTACAAGTCAGCGCATCACAACATCCTATAATTAAAACATGCTGCCAACAAAGAAAGGTTATCGTCGGAAGTATGTGTACGGTGGTTGAGGTCTTCTTGACATTGTCACCCAAGTTACTTGGACGGTTGTTCATCTCTTCAGCTGCAAAAACGCTGGGGAGTAAGGCACTGACTGTTGCCACTTACACTACCGTCAAAGGTCTTAAAAATTATGCAACAAAATGACCTTAACCAAGAAGAAGACGACTCCTCAACAAAGAGTCAGATTCAACATCACCAAACCAAAATCGAAGTGATGAGACATTGTTTGTCGAAATGCGCATATTGTGCACTAAAATTTGGTATCATAGATTGTTATTACTACCACTGGGTGGATACCACTGCTGGTGGACCTAAGGTCCCATCAGCCCAGTAGCTAGTATTTCGGTACTAGCATGAAATTGATACTTGTATTTTTGAATTTACCGTATTAAAAAGTATAATTTTTGGGGGGGAACTAAGGAGTATCTCCCTCGTGCATAGCTCTGTCCTTAACTGGTTTTTGGCTTTAACTTTTTGGTCATTTTGACATTTATTTCTGCTCCACAACCTTTTGCATGTTGTTTTGGTTTTCCATATTTTTAGGCCTCCCTCGCGCACAACTAATGAGACATTGTTTGTCGAAATGCGCATATTGTGCACTAAATTTTGTATCATAGATTGTTATTGCATATCATTTCTGGGAGTGGCATTGCAACCATACACGACTTTGTGCAACCATATAAATAAATATAAATATGTCTAAAATCGCTGCTATCGAAGAATCTTTGATCTTTGACGAACTACGAATACGAGTACCATGAGTATGAACCCATCACGGGGTCGAATCTGAACAGGTCTGGTGTTAAGATCAGAATCAACATTGAAACTCAGGATATTTTCACCAATCCGGCCAAGAGTTTTCTGCTTTTTGAGGGACGACGTCAAAAGAATGTTGGAACACCCTACCAAGATGCCGATCTAGTCTCGCTGGTCAACAACACCATCATGTATCTGTTCAAGACCATCAGGAACAATCTTTCCGGACAGACAATCGAGACTCTCAGGTACCCCAGAGTTGCAACAACCCTGTTTGGACTTTTGACCTACCCAAGTCTCAAGGTTTTAATCAGATATGGTTCAAGGATTCATCTGTCGATGCTACGGTCGAAAAACACTGGGTTAGCTGCCAGGAGAGGTTATGCCATTGCGAAACCAGTCGTCAAAGGTTCGTTCTCATTTGCTATCCCGATGAAACACGTCTTTGGATTTGCACAGGATTATGACAAGCTAGTATATTGATTCAAACACGAACTGACCCTCGTTTGAGACTCTGACAACGATGTTCAGAGATATTGGTGTCAATTCCGTGGCTAAGATCGCATTGAGTAAAGTCTCTTGGTTCGTCCCCACGTCCTACCTTCTGACAAGACCAAGCTACAGTTGTACAAAATGATTGAGAGCAAGACCAAACTAGACATTGGTTACCGCAGGAGACAGTGCGACTCCATAGCCGTTCCGGAGAATACAACCTTCATTTGGAGGTTGGCTACTAAAAGTAGTCCCGAAAAGCCTAGGTGGCTTATCATAGCGTTCCAGACCGACAACAATCATGAACAGACTGCAAACCCTGACATCTTCGACCACTGCCGATTGCGCAACATCTACGTCACACTGAACGCACAGAGGTATCCCGCTGTGGACTACAATACATCCTTCACTCACAACATGGTTCCTAGAGTGTACAAAGAAGCGACAGATTTCAGAAGGAAGTTCTTCAAGATGGATCATCTCATCAGCAACCCCAACATCACTTCCGCTGATTTCTCCGATCTGTGCCCGCTGTTTGTCTTCGATGTTAGTAAACAGAGTGAGAGAGTGAGAAACCCAATGATTCCACAGCGAACATCTATGTTATGGCTGAGTTTGATCAAAATGTTCCAGCTAACACTCAAGCATTTACTCTCGTCATCTCTGATAGGATTCTACGGTAGTCTGATGGTAGAAAGATAAGCGTCTTATTCTAAATCCTCCTTTAATACATGCATAAATAAATTAGTGATCTACTGCAAAGAATCGCTGACAATAACAACCCAAAACACGGTTCTCTTTCATCGTCTCTGGGCATGATAGTCGAATTACCACCAAATTTAACTCACCCGTTCAACTGACGAACGATAGAATCGATGAAATGACCTTAGTCAACCTGATGACTCACTATTCTTTTCCCAACATCCATCCGGGGATTCGATGAGAAACAGCAACTACGGGACCCTTCAACGACATTTAGTGAAGATCTTACTGCACACGCACTGTAAAAGAGCGGCTGTCTTGCTACACATTGCGGAGAGCAGCGCTCCACGATGTGCTCCGTTCAAGGCGTTTCCCCATTGTGATTTCTAATCCAACATGCTGGATAGGAAATCAAAACCACCTCCCATACCTGTTTTGTATTTACTTCTTAACAATGTCGTAAGAGAAGTACTCCTGCTTGGACTTTTTACTCACTTCTAATCATATGCTTCGTACGGACGTTCCTTCAAGAGCTTCCTTCTCTTTGTTTAGACCAGTACAAGCCCACGCCTTAATTGTTTATCCTTTCGGGTATTTCATTGTGAGGATTTTATTTTTGCGAAACTTACCACCCACCTGTACCACGTTCAGGATTTTGTAAATCACTCCCATAGGCAAGACCTTCCATTTCACAGTTTCCTGATTCTGCTCCCGCACCTTTACCTGGAAGTTATGTTCGCTGATGAAGTCGTCTTCCACTCCGCCGGCTACATTTCCAACTTTCATCTGCTGTACGAAGGCTATCGTTTTATTAGGTACTCAACTGAGACACTGTTCGTTTGCACCCGTTTTCAGTTTTCGGGTGCGAGTCCCTTACTTTTTGATTGTAAAAAATGTGCGGTAACGGTAATTTAACACCAACTGCATGAAACGTGAAACTGGATGAAAGTATCCAGTAATCATTTATGACGAGATTTGATCTAGGTATAGTAGCTGCTTCCAAGAAAATCCTCATATAGTTCTCAATGTGTTAAATTATGTTCATCAGCGTCGACCATTTTTAAAATCAGGTTAGCATGAAAAACACAAGCTCCACAATAGACCATTCAGTGGGATCATTCACGAATAATATCAATTCATCTGTCTCACTACTTTCCTGGAAGATATTTACATGTATTTCCCTTAAGTATTAATGTTAAACTATGCTTCATGGTGGCGGCCATGTTAGAATTCGTAATGGCATGAACATAATTTGGTAAAGAACCTTCATTAACAGGTTTGTTTTGATTATAACAATCGTTTCCCAGAAGATAAAATATTTATAGTGAAAATCCCCTAAGAGTTCAACGTGTTCCACAGTGGCAGCCATCCTGGAATTATGACCAGCTTGAAAACACAAACATTCCAGGAAGGGTATCTTGTAGGACCTTTCTCATATGGTGTTGGAAGCCGTCTTCGAATTCCGTTTGGTCGTAAATGAGCATCTAGCGATCATTTTTGAACAGCTTCGGTTTAACTGCGTCAGTGATTTAAACACGTTTTCCATAGGGTTCAATATTTAACTATTTAACTAAATGAATCAGCTGTATAGCTTCTTACAAAACATGCTTGAAATTTCAGCTTGTCATCTTATTATTAGACCCGGCGGCTATCATAATTTTCTGATCAGCACCAAAAACATAACTTTTTAGAGCACCGCGCCATTCCTACTAAGTTTTGTTCCATTGTCTAGTGGCTTCGGAGGAGAAAAGTTAACATAAGAGGCCAGAGAACGGACGCAGTAATAACAATACGTCACTTGGCAATTTGGCCCAGATCAGAAAATAACTTTATCCGTAACGTGAGATATACATTAAACACCACAGTAACGAAGTTACTCTATTCTTATAGATGTTAACGAAATATCGATGACAAATATAACTAGAGGCTCACCTGAGCCTGTATCGCTCATCTGGTTCTTCCTATTTTAGGCCATTTCCAAGAAGAATACTTCTTAGAGCATTTTTAATGGGGTCAAATGTTAAACTGTCCCATGATGGTGGTCATTTTGGAATTTCAATCTGCACCAAAAACCTCAGTTTTGGTAAAGAATCTTCCAGTATACATTCATGGACATGTTTAGCTTCAACTGTCTCAGCTGTTTCCAAGAACAAGATCTTCAAGTGCATTACACATAGAGTCCAATATTAAAGTATGTTCCACAATTGCAGCCATCTTGGAATTCCGATCGGCATCAAAAACATAGTTTTGGTTGATTACCTTCCAATGAACATTTATATGTTTAGCTTCAACTGTCTTAGTTGTTTCCAAGAACCAGATCTTCAAGTGTATTTCCCATAGGGTCCAGTGTCAAACTATGTTCCACGGTGGCGTCCATCTTAGAATTCAAAGCAAAAACATGGCCTTTGTAGAGGACCTTAAAATAAACATTCATGGACATGTTTAGCTTCGATTGTCGTAGTGGTTTCCAAGAAGATTATCTTCAAGCGTATTTCCCATGGGGTCCAATGCTAAACTAAATGTTCCACGCTGGTAGCCATCTTGGAAATCCAATTGGCATCAAAAACACGCCTTTGATAAAGGACCTTCCAATGATCATTTAAAGACATGTCTAGCTTCAATTGTCAAAGTCGTTTTCAAGAAGAAGATCTGCAAGTGTATCTCCCATAGTGTCCAATGTTAAACTATGTTCCACGGTGGCGACCATTTGAAATTTCAATTAGCATCAAAAACGTGGATTTTTTAAAGGACCTTCCAATACACATTGACATAATTATATGCTTAGCTTCAACTGTGGTAGTCATTTCAAAGATTTTCAAGTGTACTTCCCATAAGGTCCAATGTTAAACTATGTTCTACGGTGGCGATTATCTTGGAATTGTGATCGGCTCCAAAACACAATTTTGGTATTTGACCTTCGAATGATCATTTATGGATATGTATAGCTTCAACTATCAGTCATTTCCAAGAAATATATCTTCAAGTGAATTTCCCATAAGATTCAATGTTAAACTTTGTCCCGCGGTGTTGGCCATCTTGGATTTTGGATCGGAACCAAAAGAATAAATCTGGAACAACACTACCTGATGATCATTTCTACAACAGAACAATTCCATTGGCTTTATAGTTTCTGACAAGAAGATCTTTGAAATCTCGGTCAATCAGAATGCACATTTTTGGCCCTGGTGGCTCTGATGGATTTCGGATCGTAACCAAATGAATAAATCTAATAGGGAATCACCCAATGAACAGTTCTGCAAAGTTTTTCCCAATTGGTCAAGCGGATTCAGAGAAAAATATTGAAGTTAACATGCAATAACGAAGACGCTGATGACGACGTCAACGACGGGCGCAAAGTGATGACAATACTAACATGGTCCTTTGGACCAGGTGAGCTAATAGAGGCTCCCATGAGCCTGAATCTCTCACCTGGCAAATATGTCAAACATTAAAACTTTTAGCAACAGTAGCAGCCATCTTTCACACACTACGTATGATTGTGACCAGGTTTGATCAAGATCCACTCAGTTGTTTCAGAGTGCATTTTATTAAAATGCAAATAATGGTAAAGTCAACTAAGGACACTAACTCCTATAAGAAGTCAATTGATGATTTCATTA
>JAOXYJ010008753.1:0-12827 GCA_028566555.1 Lithophaga nigra
GAGCATTCTCTCTGTATAAGACTTCTCTAACAGAAGTGTACTACTAACAAAAAACTACTTCCTCAAGGATATGAGGAAGAACGATTGCAATCAACACTCCCCAAGTTCTATGGTCTCCATCATGAGTTGGTTGACCATTATAATGTAACAATATTGCAACTTGCTACAGATCTATTAACACTTTGCTAGATCTTGCATTTCGTCATCTCATCTTACCTACCAGATTTGACTTATTCCTGTGCATGACCTTATTGGACATAAGTTTTTTGCATGACGGGTGATGCATGCATAGCAGAAGACGCTTACACTGTCGATGCACCTAGTCTCACTCCTTATGGAGTTCATGCAATCATGTCCAATTCATTTCTAGATATTGTGTATTACGAAGGATTTCATGAGTCTGGAATTTCGGTATACTACGCTTTCTTGAACTTTATCTAATCAATGATGTATTTTAATTAATTTGATTGATATTTCGCTAATATGACGTCATAGTGAAGTTGATCTTGCTTGTGTAAAATTATCTAATGCTTCTCAGTTGTATAAAATTCTTCTATGGCTATGTGTGAGATGACACTATACTCCTGCTGGACAATAAATAATGGATAACATGATTCAAAGCAAATATAATGTTATGCACTTTCAAAATTACGACAAATTAAATTAATTTATATTTTGAACGTTTTGAAATTGAATATTGATTTGGTCAATATTCAACGGATTATGGTTAAAAACTGACCAGCGATCAAGGACACTCGTGACGGATGTTATTATTACTGTTTGGTTTTCTTCACTTAGTAATGGTTTTTATATGTTTTTTAGTACTAATATCAGCAGATCAGCTTTCTATATGGAAGACTGACCTGGTCAAAAATTCAACATTATTGGTAAAAACTGACTTGGAGTAAAGGAGTTCCTGAACAGTAAATAGTGGGTAAAAGGATTCAAAGGATCATAATTTAATAGATTTTCGAAATTACGACATATTAAATAATTTCCATTTCGAGAATTCAGAAATTGAATATTGACCCTATTTCTGATCAAAATTCAACAATTTTGACGTCATATTTCAATGTTGAGAAATAAACCTGTGGTCATTTTTCACTTGATGTCAAATTTCTATGAATCAGGCCAATGGTTATAGATGCATCTGCCCAAAGTCATATTATGGCGAAACTTGCGGAAGTATCTAATTAAGCATATTTCCCGAAAAAAATGTGTTTTAATTACTATTTCCTTACGCCTTCACATTCTCATTCAAAATCTATATAACAGAGATGAATGTTGAACGAAACATCTGTATATACAATCACGACAGCGAAATAACTTTTGTTTACAATATACGCATTTAAACAAATAATGTCTCGTTCGTTTACTCGAAGCCAAAGTGAAAAAAAATAATTAATCTTGAAGGGCAGACAAAACCAAACGTCCAAAGATTACGACCAATTACTGTCTAAAGACCTTTTTGTATGAGGGAAATACATCTTGTTGTCTTATTTAATTTTCTAGATTTCAACACCATGTTACTTTCAGGCATGTTGCATAAGGAAGTCACCACATTTTCATGTAAAATGCACGTACTCATTTTTTTACTCGTGATATGGTTGCCCAAGGGCAATTAATATTTAAAATAGCTATTATTTTATTGAAAATGTTACTTCATATGCTTTTTGTATTTTCTTTTTATTATTTTCCCGCTTTCGATTTGTTTTTAAAAATTTTTAAGTCTTATTAAGAATCATCAATATTGTAATTTCATAAATTAATGTGGGGGAAAACGATTAAAATCTCAAACCGTCATTATCACATAATATGTTTATATTATTAGGGGTTAGCCACATTCTAGCCTATATGGACCACGTAAATATCGGCAATAGAATGCCGGAGGAACAAGTTCAGAAAGACATAATCCGTAGACAAGGCAAACTTGGGAACACAGAAACGGAAAGACCACACAATGACCAAAAGACAATATAAAACTGAAGGAAAAAGTAAACAGAAGGAAAAGAAAACACGAACAAGACGACGCAAAAACTAAAGTACTTGCAATGTGAACCCCCACAAAAACCGAGGATGACATCAGGTTCTGAGGAAGGGTAAGCATGTCCTGCTTCGGTGACGGCACCCGTCACAATGTAAGTGGGAATGTCCGGGAAGAAGTCAATTCTGCAGAGTGTCAAATCCAGTAAGACGAGAAATCTAAATAAAGATGTCAAGTCTCATTTGTGAGATCAAAACATCGTACCGATGATGTCGGCCGTAGAATTTCTGTAGTGACGATATTAACAAAGGCTGAACATAACCCTGGCTAAGTAGCTTCCGTGACAGCAATTTCGCTCTGTTTAGAAAGTCACTATATAAATCATATGCACGTGAGTAGCAAATTAAACTGTGAAATGTATACACCATAAGCTAGAGACGTAGGTATATTACTTCTAAGAAAAGAAAAATTCACAATTGAGAAGTCAAAATCATCACGTTTGTCATACAGTTTAGAATGGTCCGTTGTCAATATATAAATACAAATAAAAGATATCAAGCTCATTTGGGTATATAAGATGTTAGTTGTCTTTAAAGTTAGGATTGTCAATAGAGAGTACATCATCTATATAGCTAAAGCCGAAATTAAAGGACTGGGTTACTTTCTTTTCTTTTCTTCGTGACAGCTCCTGTAAGAACTTTGCTTCATACGAATGCAGAAACAGATCATCCAACAGTGGCGCACACTTCGTCCCCACAGGAATTCCAACTGTCTGTTGAAAAACATGTCCTCCAAATTCGACAAATATATTGTCGATCAAAAATTCCAACATGCTAACAACATCAGCCTCGGAGTACTTTTTGTAACCAGTTGCCTTCTGTTTTTTAGCAATCGTATGAATTTACATTGAAGGTTTATGTATCTGTGCTATTAGATGTGGGCAGTTTACCAGACATCTGAGCTACGTCTGAATGAGGCCTGGTGTATGAGGATCCCATTGAATCGATGCGCTTAGTAATAGACGTAACATGTCGTTCACCCTTCGGTTTTCTTACCTTTTCTTATGAACAGAATTATACAACACTCAAATTTACAAGACGTGTATCCAAACATCTTACACTAATACTGGGAGAGTGAATTCATGTCAATTTTTATAAATTTGGAAAGTACAGGTTTTAACCCGTCATGGAGTTGATAATTATGTGAAATAATAAGGTGAAAACAAAGATATGATTTTCCAGCTTTGATGTTGACAGAATCTAGTCTATGTGGAATATAACTGTTACATTGTTTTCACAGGTTTTAGATTCGTCGATGGTAATAAAAACATGAAAACAAAACCTATGATCCAAAATTATTTGAAACATTTTACTGTGTTTGATATAATTATTTTTGAATGAGGCCCAAGTAAACTAGCTTTATAAAGTTTCTTTCAAGAACACGTAGTAGGATACTGATCATGTATAATATCGTATAATATCGTATTATACAGGTGGTATGCGCTACTGGAAACAGTCTTACTATTGTACTTATTTTAGTAAAAATTTCAATTCACACCTCATGGATACTTTTCGCATTATGTAAAGTGATAAAATGAGACATTCTTATTTCGTTTAGTCAATATCAGATAAATAGGATCAAATTATTATATTATCCTATTACTATGAATAAATTTCCCTCTAACCACTTTATTGTTTACACAGTCAATTCTTCTCACATGAATCCAGGATCAACTCTTTCTTCTCATTTGTATCATAGAAGTGTTTATCAATTGTTAGATATAAACAGCTGGCACAACGGGCCATGGTGAATTATTCCAGAAAAGAGTCCAGCAGTATTGGGTGTATGTAAAAGTAATGAAATTCAAATTTAGTCAATTGAATGATTTGCAGGAAACTAGTATATTCATGTCTACTCCTTGCCGAAGGGAGACATTGTTTTACTATGAAGTCGTTTTCTTTTTCTTCTTGTTCTCAGGAGCAGAACTTTTACATCATTTGACCTAGATTTATGGTATTTTGCATGAAGGTGCATTACCCTGAGCGAATGCGTCACGTACCACTCTGATTGTCATATGACCTTGATGTTTGACCTCAAAGTCAAATTATCACTCTTTTGGGCATATAACTATGTTCAGGTCAGAAATTCTACATATTTTCGCCAAGCCTTATGATATTTGGTGTGAAGCTGTGTAGCAATATTTCACGTATTATGTTAACCTTCAAACGACCTTCTTTTTTGATCGCTTGGTCAAATTACTGTTCTTTTGGGTATACAACCTTGTCTCGGCTAGAACGTCAACATCTTTTCACCTAACTTTATGATATTTGGTATCGAGTGCATAACTTTAAAGCCAAATGTCGCCTGTCATTTTGACCTTTATATGACCAGACCTTTCTGCTTAAGGTCAAATAATTGATTTTTTATTCTTTGGCCTTAATAATTTTGTATTCTTTTTCTCACCTGTATTATTACGTGGGTGCCGTCCACCAGGCAAATTAGTCTGGGTATATGGGGAACCCCTGTCCAATTTTTTTTAAAATTCCAAAACAGGATAGGGCTCAAAAGTACAAGGAAGCGTAGTATACTGAAATTCCAGTCACATAAAATCCTTAGGAATACACAGTGTTGAGTAATGAATGGATGTGATCGCATGAACTCCATAAGGAGTGAGACCGGACGCGTCGACAGGGTAAGCGTCTCCTGCTATGCATACATCATCCGTCATGCTAAAAACTTATGTCCAATGAACAAAAGTCATGGTCAGGAATAAGTCAAAAGGGTGTGAATAACGCAACTTAAGACAAAATATGACCTCCCTTTGAAAAGTTCAAATACTGATCTATTTAGATGATAAAAAAGTAATGGTCAAACAGTGATTTATTTTTCCAAAAAAATGGAGCCGAAATGGGACCTAAACTATCCCACTCCTTTAACTACGTCAGGCTTTAAGTTTTTGTAATTGATTTTCATTTGAAATAGAATATCCCAATAAAGGTGTTTTTTTACATTTTCGTTATTTCGACATAGTATCTCATAATTTCGACATATTTACTTGAAATTTCGATATAGTATCTCATTATTTCTCGTAATATCTCGTTATTACATATACTATCTAAAAATGTTGCCATAGTATCTATGTTATAATTTTGTACCAATTGAAAATCTGAGATGGCCACCACCGCGAAGTATATCTTAACATCGAACCCTTTGAGAAAACATTCAAATATCCTCTTTTCAGAAACAAGAGAGACAATTATATCAAACCATTTTTAAATGATCAATTAACAGACCTCTATGACAGTATTGCAATGTTTATGCTGATTGCTAACTGTGTGTCTACCGACAAAGGATATGGTTTAAGAAAGGACTATACCGGGAAAACAGTCAGTGATCTTATTCTCAGAATTGAGAGAAATAATATAACTTTAAACCGTTTATTTATGTTTCCCAAATGGTATTTTGCCGAAGCTGTAACGCAGATGGAAATTTAAGATGGCCACCACTGCCGATTATAATGTACCATGGCACTCTATGGAAAAAATCAAAAGGTCTTCTGCAAGAAATAGAGTCAATTTTATAAGAACTGTTCATTAATAACAACTGGATAGTACATTACTGATTTATATTTCTGTGCCAGTGTGAAACCAAGACGACCACCATCAATCACATAGGATCCAGGAAAAATATTTGAATATTATCTTCTCGAAACATACAGAAAAATTGCCACGGTGATGGTTATCTGGATTTCCTATCTCCAAGAACGCTGTAGACTTTTGGTATACATATAGGACAATTCAATAATCATTTAAGAATGGTTATAGTCTATTTGTCGCTCTTGTTTCAGAACAGAATTTCAATGTTTTTCCATGGGTCTTATCTTTAACTATGCTGGTGGTGGACATCTTAGATTCCTAATCGGTACAAAATTATAAAATAGCTGCTATGTTCAAATAACGAGAAACTATGTCCATTGCGAGTTATAAATTTCTAGTTAGTATTTAAACTTACGAGATGTTGTGTCAAAATAACGAGACACTATGTCAAGATTTCGAGATGCTATGTCAAAATTTCGAAGTCTTATGTCGAAATAACAAGATGATTTATCAAAATTTCAACATAGATGTTAGTCACTAACACAGTATTTCCTAGAAAATCACATAGTTTACGATGTATTATATTTTTGTTGACGTTTTTTTTAAATTTTTGAATGTGATTTTTGAGAATTCCATTTTTTTCCAAGCAATATATTTATTGTTGTTATTATTATTAATAAAACAAAAATCACCTCTCATAACTTTAAGTGGAATGGATGGATTGTTCAAGCGTTTTTACAGAGACGTGGCGAAATGAAGGTTCCCCATTTATGAAAGAGAAGGAAAGGCCATTCTTGTTTGCTTCAGTAATATACGGAATAAAGCCAGCTGGCTACCTTTCCGGGATCCCCCCCCAATAAGTTTGATAGTCATGCTGTGGTTACAATACTGCTTAAAGTGACTATAATTACCAATTCAATCCAAGTTATACAAAACAATCAGTCAAAGATAGTATTTGTTCCTATTGTAAAGTAAAATTCTGCAAATTTATCCCCGAAATGAACTCATGATTAATTAAGAGATAACTGTATTTTAAGCTTTGCGGACGTCACTCGTGGGTTTTTACTGTCGCAAATTTATGCTGAGTTCACACGTACAAATTATGCACATTGAATGCGAATTGATTGTGAATTCAAACGAATTAACGAGTTCACATGTGAGCAATTTTTTATTGCGCATCAATGCGAATTGAAATAATTCGAATTATCGAATTCGCATTTGAAATACGTTTTCGATAATGCACATTATTCAATTCGCATTCAATGCGCATTATAATGCTGTGTGAACAGCTGTGAAAATCGAATTTAAATTTAAACAAGTGCGCGAATTATTTTAAAAATAAACTATTACGCTAATAAGCCCATCCAGGATATGAAGGATAGAGAAATACGGGCTTAGGAAGACTTTTCTGACGTCATGTATTTAATACTCTATCAATAAATAAACGTATAAATAAATAAATAAAACAAAAATAACACCATGGCATACAGTTCCTTCAACTTAATGCGAACTGGACGTTATTTACATGTGAACGCAAACCGAATTTCAATTCGAATTGAATGCGCATTACTTTAAACGTGTGAACGCAAACGACGTATTGAATGCGCATTGACCTAGTGCGAATTGGATAATGCGAATCAAAAGGGCATTACGTATGAAGGCAGCATATGTTTACCTAGCGACACGTAGTAGAACTAGATAAACGGATATATTCGATAGTAAAACCAGATTTTCGTCTGCAATGCTTAAAATACAATACTGTTTAATCCATTCTAATACAATACGACACAAAATACTTTATTTTTGCTTTTGTTTGGTCTAAAAATCAAATAACTTAAAATTTAGTGAACTGGTTTTGACGGCTTTGGCCATGTTGGCATTGAAACGTAACAGAAACAACATGATGTCATCTGAACACTTCCAGTATAAACCGTAAACATCAGACTTTTTTTGGCTTCGTGTATACGCCGTGTATATGCTTCAATTTTGAATAAAACCTAACGAAAAGAGAATTTTAAGGTGGGTATTTTAATTATTTTGCGTATTGTTGAAAATATGACAAGTATTATTTCCCATTTCCAAACTCGCGTCTCCTTCCAGGTGAACATCTTAGTTATGACATGTAGATTAAGATTTTTCGCAGAATGTTATCCAATCAAATACAAACAGGTTGCATTAGAATAACATTTCCATGTACATGAACGATATGTCAAGTGTGTCGTGACTGTAATACATACTAGTTACTAAATTTGTCTGTTGACTTGCAAAAGGTGAAAAGAACTTTCACGCGTGGTCATTTCTATAATATACACATGATCTACGCTTATTGTATCGACATTTGCTTATTGGTACAGAATAATTACGTGAATTCTGTTTTCGCATGATAGAATTAATAAAGATTTTATTACCTTATATATATTACGTATATATAGATTGTCAAATGCATTACGTTGTGTCTATTCTAGGCGAGAAACTATTTTTTGTACTTCAATTTGAAATCTGTTTGTCATGTTTAACTTTAGGCTTCATTTCATTCTTTGTTTTCGAGCGTTTATTTATCTCTTAGAACTAATAAAAAGGATAACAAATATGCAACAACTAAAACATCTTCCCAAGTCAAGAATAGGAAATAAAGCTCTCACTCCCACGAAATTCAAGAAGAAATACTTGAAATTTGTATGAAACATAAATGTTCGTATTCCTTTTGCAGGTAATAAGTTCAGGATTGCTTTATATAACATTTTATAAAATACTCCCTTGTTAAACGATTGAATCTTTCCTATTTAGGAGAATAATACACTTTAACTTATATGCTGTATTTTGTCAAAATCTCCAAAAACTTAACACTACCGACTCCAAAATCAAATCGGTAGTAGAATCAAGCGAGTTCTTTGAATGCAATGCTCACTAATATGTCATACAAAGAAGCATTGTTAAGAATTTATAACAGAGAAAGATCCACGTAACAATAAACCCTTTCAAGGTTATTCAATGCCATCTTGGATTTGCATCCAGAAAGAAACGTTATAATCCAAGTTTAATGTGACATCAAAGTTGCCTTAGGGGTTCGTTATGACAATTTTGGTGTCACAGTAAACTTTGTCTTTGACGTTTCAGCCTAGGGCATATACAAGATGGCGCTGACTAACCTTGAAAATGTTAATTCAAAAATTCTGTAGCGATTCAAAATGGCGTTCGTAATCTTCACCAGCAAATTTTAAAAGTTTTAGTTTTTCTGAAAATATTTCTGTCTATATTAATAGTTATAACACATGTTATTATAGAGCTGTTTTCCATCAATACACTATAACGGAACACAAAAAGATGATTTGGTTTTTACACTGTTGATAACTGTAATTTTATGTTATGTCGAGGCGCACTATGCTATATTACAAACGTACTTATATTACAAAAATAATACATGTTCTTTACCATGTTAAACTTAAATATATTTATTTTGGCCTGTGCAGCATATTATGTAAAGTTGTCTAAACATCGGAGTGTTATTTTGAGAATGGATGTATCGTTACTCAATGTCAAAACTTGTGTTATGTTCAGATATCATTGAGATATGTCACTGATTCATTATGTCCAACCGTTCTGTTATCTAGATATAGCATGATGTTATGTTGATACCTCATTATCCTTCTAATATATTAGTATGTTACTTTAATACAGCATTGTGTTATGTTGATAGCTTATTGTGTTATCTCAGTTCCTTATTATGTCATGTTAATCCATCACTGCGTTATTTATAGATCTCATTCTGTTATATCAATACTTTATCATGTCATGTTAGTCCACTATTGAGTTATTAAGAGATCTCATTCTGTTATGTCAATACAGTATTATCTCATGTCAGTCCCTCATTGCATTATTAAGATATCTCATTCTGTTATGCCAGTACATTATCATGTCATGTCATTCGATCTTTGCGTGATATGGAGTTATCATTTTGTTATGTTAATATTTTATAATGTCATATCAGTCCATCATTGAGTTATTTAGAGATGTCAATGCTTTATTGTGTTATGTCATTCCATCATTGCGTCAGTGAGAGATCTCATTCAGTTATAGCAATACTTTCTTACGTCATATCAGTCGAAAATTGTGTTATTTAGAGATCTCATTCTGAAATGTTAATACTTTATTATGTCATGTCAGTCCATCATTATGTTATTTAAAGATTTCATTCTGTAATATCAACACATTATTATGTCATGTCAGTCCATTTTTGAGTGATATAGATTTCTTATTCTGTTATATCAACACATTATTATGTCATGTCAGTCCATCATTGCGTTATTAGAGATCTCATTCTGTTATATCAATACTTTATTACGTCATGTCATTCCACCACTGCGTTATCTAGAGATCTCATCCTGTTATGTCAATGTTTTATTATTTTATGTCAGTCCATCATTGCGTTATTTAGAGATCTCATTCTGTAATATCAACACTTTATTATATCGTGTCAGTCCATTTCTGCGTGATCTGGACGTCTCGTTCTGTTATATAAATACTTTATTATGTCATGTCAGTCCATCATTGCGTTATTCAGAGATCTCATTCTGTGATAACAATACATTATATGTCATGTAAGTCCATCTTTGCGTGAAATATGGAGATCTTATTCTATTTAATTAATACTTTATTATGTCATGTCATTCCATCATTGCGTTATTAATATATCTTATTCTGATATATCGGTAACTTAGTATGTCATGTCAGTCCTTCATTGCATTATTTAGAGATATTAATCTGATATGTGAATGCTTTATTATCTCATGTCAGTCCATCATTGCGTTTTCAAGATATCTCATTCTGATTTTCAATGCCTTATTATGTGCTGTCAGTCTAACATTGCATTATTTTGAGATCTCATTCTGATATGTCATTATTTTATTATATCATGTCAGTCCATCATTGCAGTCATTCTGTTATATCATCTCATTATTATGTCATGTAAGTCCATTTTTGCGTGATATGGAGATCTTATTATGTTATATCAATACTTTATTATGTCGTCAGTCCATCATTGCGTTATTAATATATCTCATTCTGATATGTCATTACTTTATCATGTCATGTCAGTCCTTCATTGCATTATTTAGAGATATCAATCTGTTATGTCAATGCTTTATTATCTTATATCAGTCCATTATTGCGTTATTTAGAGATCTCATTCTGATTTCCAATGCCTTATTATGTGCTGTCAGTCTATCATTGCGTTATGTAGATATCTCATTCTGTAATATCAACGCGTTATTATGTCATGTCCGTCCGTCATTGCACTATTTAGAGATCTCATTCTGTTATATCAACACATTATTATGTCATGTGAGTCCATCATTGCAGTACTTAGAGGTCTCATTCTGTTATATCAACACATTATTATGTCATGTGAGTCCATCACTGCGTTATTTAGATATCTCATTCTGTTATATCAACACATTATTATGTCACGTGAGTCCATCATTGCAGTATTTAGAGATCTTGTTCTGTTTAATGTCATGTCATTCCACCATTGCGCTATTTCGAGATCTCGTTGAGTTATGTCAGTGCTTTATTATGTCACGTGAGTCCATCATTGCAGTATTTAGAGATCTTGTTCTGTTTAATGTCATGTCAGTCCATCATTGCGCTATTTCGAGATCTCGTTGAGTTATGTTAGTGCTTTATTATGTCACGTCAGTCCATCATTGCGTTATTTAGAGATCTCATTCTGTTATATCTATACTTTATTATGTCATCTCACTCTATCATGGCGTTATTTAGACATCTCATTCCATTATGTCAGTGCTTTATTATGTCAGTTCATTATTGCGTTATTTGGATATATCATTCCGTTATGCCAATACTTTATTATGTCATATCTGTAAATTATTGCGTTAGTAGAGATCTCATTCTTTGTCTCAATATCTCATTCTGTCATGTCAGTCCATGGTGGATTTATTTAGAGATCTTCTTTTGTTATATCAATACCTAGTTGTTTCATTCTGTTAGGTCAATATTAATACTACATTTTATATCATAACAATCTATGATACCAAACTTAGTGGACAATATGCGCATTTCGACAAACAATGTCTCATCTGTTATGCTCTAGGCCTAAAAATATGGAAAACCAAAACGACATCGAAAAGGTTGTAGAGCAGAAATAAATGCCGAAACGACCATATCGGTCCATTATTTTTCTTAATGTCCTTACTATATCATTCTAGTTTATCATTATGCATTGTAATATAACACTATGTTAAGTCAGTACACCAAGGTTAGTACTTCATTATCACGTGATCATTATATTGTTTAAAGATGTCATTATGCAATATCAATGCTTTACTATGCTATTTCGATTGATCATTATGTTATTTCAGGTACTATGTAATAGCAGTATCACTATTAAATCATTAAGTCCATCATTACGTTATTCTGTTATGTCAGTACTTTATCATGTCATTTCAGTCCATCATTGCGTTATTTAGAGATCTCATTCTGTTGCGTCATTCTTTTACCATATCAGTCCATTATTATTATATTTTTTTATTTCCTTACTTTTTAATGTTAGTCATAATTACGTATTTTGAGTACTATGTCATGTTAGTGATTGATTATGTCATCGATCATTATTTTTTTTAATTTCATTTGGGTTAGGTCAATGCTTTACTATGCTATTTCGATCAATCTAAGGTTATTTCAGGTACTATGTCATATCAATAAAATTATGCCATGTCAGTCCATCATTATGCTATTCTGATATGTCAATACTTTGTTATTTTATGTCATGTCAGTACATCATTATGTTATTCTGATATGTCATTATATAAGGTAGTAAATATTCATAAAATAATGCTATCATCGTCCAGTAATATGCCAAAATATTCTTCGATTCTGATATTTCCCTACGAAAAACAGATTTGCATTATACGAATTTTACATAACACATTATGATGTATAGACATTAACTATATGTAAAATAACTAGAATTTCTTTAGTAGAGTAGAACACCTGTCTCCCCTTCATGTTATTTAATCTTTTGAACTGTTTGGATGACATGTATAAGATATTGGGATATTATAGATAAGGAAAATAGTGATAAGTATGGGTAAAATATTGCAAATTCTTCGAGGAGAAATTAGTTTAAAATATAATAAGTTTTATTTCAGGATATTGCTAAAATTTTCATAAAGCTGAAATTTGATGTGTTATTCACACCTTTTTTTATCTCAAGATTTGGGAAAATCCTT
>JAOXYJ010008861.1:0-12826 GCA_028566555.1 Lithophaga nigra
GCATGTTATAAATAATAATTAAGTTTCCGGTAGAAGTCCCCTTTAATTCATGTTATCATATGATTCATATTAGATAATATATTAGTATATAATTGATACTGAACTAACTGTTATATTTAGTATCAGTATGGACACTACCACTTGTTTGTTTCTAGTATTACTAGCCACATCTTTTAAGCCAGTTGCGTCGGAATTCTGTCTTGATGCTCGTAATGTCACTTATAAAATTAAGTGTAATTTCGAAGAATGTACTGTTCCTGGACAATACTGTGATCAAAGTGATTCAGAATTTTTCAGATGCGCAAATTGTGATGAAGATATCTGCAATGAAAATTCATATCCCGGCGAGTGTACGATACCCTGTTTAAGTGAGTATTTGAAAGGCTTTTCTGATTTTTCCAAAACATTAATCTTCATATTAAATATTTCTTATGTAAAGAAGGAATTTAATGATTTTTCGAAAGGAAATGTTGACAAATTAAGCAAAGTGAATTTTCTGAAGTCGATTTCGTCGCTTACTAGCTATTCCCCACTAAAACAGAAGCTCCCAGAATTGGTCATGTTACTGATCTATTCATTACAAGTTGTGAAAACTTGTAGCAAAGTATTACTTCAGCAAATCCAAGAAGTCACACAGTGTTGGTTCAGATAGTCCTGAAATTGAAAATATACTGACCACTGAATATTTTACAGAAAAAACAATTTTAAACAGGACTAAAACTAAAAAAATGCAATGAGGCAATGAAAATTATTGAATAAATATAAATTTAGATCTGATGTAATGAACGAAGGATCATAAGAGGTTCCATTAAATATCTTTGATAAACTGTTATTATTTACTCCAGTCTTGGACTTTAAAATCATAAAACAATAGAAACTCATGTATGTACACAATTTACGTAAAATAATGCATAATTATTGCAATTTATCTGCTTCATTACTTTGTATAAATATATCGGATGGAAAGTCCCTGTGTACATATTGTTGTGTGATAAATTTTATCATATGATTAATCATGAATTTAATTCAACTGTGACTGGTTTATCATTTTTTATATATCCAGCATTTTCTGTGCAAGATTTAAAAAAACAAGTTTTAGCAAATAATTAAACAGATGTATGTTTTTGTGGTTACTTGGATTTTGCTCATGTGTTAGCGGGATACAGCGGACAAACCCAGAAAATGCAGATGCATTGATGATCATTGATTCCCCCCCCCCTCCAAATCATATTTTATTGCAATGTCTGTAAACAACTTTTGTACGACCCCAGTGTTTTCCAGTGACTGATTCTCATATAAATAGCAATGTATCTTAGAAAAAAAAATTGAATAATTTATCTATCAATTTTTTGCGTAAACTGCCTGTGACTATGGCTTCATATTCTATTTATTAAACTGAGCTATCGAGACAAGTATTTGTGTTCACATTTGTATTATCAGAATTACGTAATTATCCGTTGTTCACTTGATACAGCGAAGCAATAAGAATACAAAAAATTTGGTATTTACACATCAAAATGCCTCAAAACTTTAAAGGGTTTCTTGAATTTTTCAATGAGATTTTTTTTTAGAAATTATTTAAGACGTTTTTGTAAGCTAAAATAATGGGTTTTCTTCGTTGTCTATTGCACCCATTTATATGATCATTGTTAGATGTTTATTATTTGGCATTGCAGAATATAACCTTGATAAAAGTAGAGAAAAGGATCTGCCAAAAATAGTGGATAATTTAGATACAGTTTGGACTACAGGTATGGTTAACATGAATGAAAATATAAATCTAAATTGATAATACATAGTGGTACAATCCACGGTAATTATAGACAGACAAGCAAGAAGACAAGCAGATAAGTAACGTATCATGTAACTGTGGAATTCCACACTTCGAGACATTTCAAATCCAAGGGATTTTAATTATCAAAATAGGATATCTATTGTTCACTAGTTAAAGGAGAATATGAACTATTGTAATAACAAATGTATATGTGAGCTAGCATTCCACATTATAACTTTCCTCTCCCAAACTGACAGTTAAACATGGCAGCTACTCCATTTATAAGCAATAACCTTTTGTATCTAATATGACATACAGTGCCAGTATGGCTAAAGTTAAACGCTGTCAAATAGCTAGCAATGCTCGACGGTCAACAGTTAGCAATGTCTCAACAGCTGAGTGATCAAAAAGCTAGCTAGTGGTCAACTTGACAAAATCACAATATATAGTGCTATGTTTGTTTTCTTTCATATTAATTTGTAACTATCGACTCGATCTGTCGTTTATGGTAGTCACTATACTCGTTTATGCAGGTAGTAAATTATATACTAAGAGATCCATATGGCATCCCCTTTATATCTCTATGCGTATTCCGTCATACAGATATACTGTTGGCGGTGCCGTATGGAACTATTTTTTTATTTCATAGTGAAACATCTTCAGAACATTAGAACCAAACATAAACAAAACTTGACGCCTGTCTCAGATATGTGTATGAAGGCAACACTTCAGTTCTAATATAACTATAATATAGTACATACAAAATATGTTTCTTCATGACGTTTCATATATACTTGATTTAAACAGAGATTGTCGATGTATGTATTGTATTTACCAGACCAACTGATCGATTCCAAATTTTTTTATTGGTGTTATTTTAATTCGAAGACCCTGTTGTTTTCCAGAATACGGTCTGATTTTCTTTATTTTTATGGTCATATCATTGAGTGCCAATGTTGGTTTGACTGCATTATGTGTAATGCTTTTTAGAAGATATAAATACAGACGAGAAGCTCTTGGAGAAGGACAAGGTAACTAGATATCTGATTTAGTTTACAAATATATATAAATGATTAACTACATTGTACCTCATATCCTACAAAATCTTCCAAAACCTCAAGGAAATCCTATTATTTGGTGATACTATAAAACATAACCAGACTATGTGGATGTAAAATGGACTGCAACCAACGTTAAATGTACGGGAGTGACTTGTATACGATGTCTCTGTTCGAGGAAGTTATACTTAAAGTCTGAGTTTCTAAGTAAACGGTTCGTCTCGTGAGACAGAACAAAAGGGATATAAAATCTTGTATCGTACCAGAAAGTGTATGCGATTCAATTTTTATTCTTGTTTTGTCACTTATTGACACGAAAGATAAGTTAAACTTAATGCCAAACACTGATATGTAAATAGTTTAATGGCTTCCTGCTTCCACAATGCTAAGTGATACAATCATACATTTAGAAGTTGTCTGCAGTATGAACCACTACTCAATGCTGATTGTTGTACAGACACTACGACAACAGGATACTTAGTAAAGAGAGCAGTAGGGACATAACAAGAATCAACAGTACAAAAACAAAACATGAAACAACACAAACTGTAGGAGTGATTCAAAGTCACAAATACCAATTTCATTGCGTACGAAGCGCTTTTCTGGATTAAGTGAAAAATTTTTCGATGCTGTGCATTACCTGTCGTGAAATTCTATTTCTTAAAGCCTGGGATCCAGGTCAAGTATAATCCGCAAGTCAAACCTGCCTATATTCAATCGATGCCATTATTTTGTATCACTTGGCGTATATTTTTTGTATACATTAATTAAACAGATTTATGAAAACAAGTGTTGCATAGAAAACTAAACAGATTCTTAAAAATAAGCGATTTCTTACAATTCTGGTCTAAATAATTGCTTGATATTTGTAGTTTGGAGATTAGTATTTTTCCTCACATTTACTACAATACTAATTTTTTTTGATTCATCACCAGTTTCTAACGGGAACCTAAAATCTGGCGCAGAGTTAAAATACTTTCATTCAAGGATTAAAAAATAAATGTAAAATGTCATCATGACCCCCTCTTTCCATTTCGCTATGTCTGTGAAGAGATTCTAAATAATTATTTTAACTTTTAAATTAATATAAAATTTATTTTTTTAGCTCACCTGGCTGAAAGGCATATGAGCTATTGTTATCACTTGGCATCGTTAACAATTTCACATTTTGATCTTCTCCTCTGAAAGCACTATGCCAATTCCAACCAAACTTTGTATGAGCGATGTATTGAAGGTCCTTTACAAATTTCTTTATTTGGTGCTGATTGGTCAACTAATATGGCTGCCAGAGGCAATTCTTTTTTCTTATTGGCCGATTTTCAAAAATCTTCTCCTCTAAAACTACAAGGCCAGATGTATTAAAGCTTTTATGAATCATGACTGGAAGGCTCTCTAGAAAGATTCTGTATTTCATATTGATCTGATGGATAGCATTGTGGCAATGGTGGCTCATAGTTTTACATTGAACTCCGTGGGAAATTGCATTTTAACCTTCTCTGAAACTGCATGGCCAATTTCAACCAAAGTTTGCATGAATGATGTATATAAGGTTCTTTAGTAAGTTTCCTCCTATCATGCTGATTGGTCAACTAACATGGCACGCTAGAAGCAATTCTTGTTTTTTATTGGCCTATTTTAAAAAATCATCTCCTCTGATACTACAATGCCAGATGATTTGAAACTTTATAGGAATGATGACTGGAAGGTCCTCTGCAAAGATTACTCATTCGAAATGATCGGGCGGCTAACATAGCGGCACATAATCACATTGAACTGTATTGCAAATTGCATTTTAACTTTTTTTCTGAAACTGCTCATCTTCTTCCAGTCAAACTTTGCATGAATGATGTATGCGAGGTCCTCTACAAAATATTTTCATTTAATGATGATTGGTGAACTAACATGGCCACCAAAGGGAATTCTTGTTTTTTGATTGGTTGATTTTCAGAAATCTTCTCCAATGAAACTACAAAGCCATGTAGGTGTCCTTTGAACATCTACTTAATATGTAGAAATATTAAATTTGGCACATGTTAGTAAGTTGAAAAGTTCCAACCGGGACAAATCAGCACTTACAAAAGCAGCATCAAAAATATGCAGCTCAGGGTCCCTTCCAAAAGAAAATCCTTCTAATCATTCATTTAATATGCTCCTTTTTTTAGTTAATTTGTTGTCAAGTCACACATGGCATATTTTATACAAATCCAAACTACTGATTAAAATTACAGTACAAATAGTATGAACCAAAAAATTGTATAAATTGTTAATTTATACATGGAACTCATTTCTGAAGCTGTTTTCATTCAGATTTGCATACTTCTAGAACTATGGTAGTACTCTGGTTTATGCTATGGAAAGAATTTTCAATAATCTACTATTTTCAAACTTTACCATTCAACTCAAAAAGTTCCACATATTACTGGAATTTCACTCTTTTTCCACAAATCAAGATCTTACCAATATTAAACTGCTGTCAGTCAGAATCAGCAAGTATCTGTTGGTAGAAGGTTATTTGCCTTTGATGATAGTGGTTTTTGATTAAAAAATGGACAAAGCAAGATAGCCTAATAATCAAATTAATACATGGGCTGAGCCGAATAGAAATCGACCTTAAGGCAGATCTTTAAATGTACATGTATCATATATTTTTGGTGGTAACACACATTGTTTGGATACAGAAGAGTTTTGAAATGTTGATTTAGATGGATTCTGGTCAAAGGGAGATAACTCAAGACTGCATATAGTTTAGATTGATTTTGGACATCCTTACATTGCAAAACAAGAAATCCAAACATTAGGACCATTATTGTGATTCATAAAATATGTTTGTTTTTTTATTTTAGATATACAATTGGAGTCAATATTCTTAGAAGAGTGTTCACAAGGATATACTGAACAGTGCCAAGACATTACATTTCTATCAGAATAACCCATCCATGGTTCCTGATGACTGGAAACCATAATCAGAGTCAATATTCTTAGAAGAGTGTCAACATGTTAACATGTTTTGCAATGCAGGAGATCCAGAGACTTTACTATTTCTTTGTGCATAATTCTCTTTGTATGATATGAAACAATTTTAGAGAATTTGTTATGTAAAAATTCTGTGTTTTACGTGGAAAAATGTGCAAAATTGACAAAAACTGAATTTTTAACCCCATTTAGGGCCCCAATGCTCATATATAGAACTGTATCAGCTAAAGGCTGGAGTTGTTTTTGAAACTCCGGGAAATCTGGATAGTAACAACACAGAAGATCGAGAAATCTTGAGCAACAAAGTAGAATTAAAGCCAAGTTTGCTTCTTTGTATGTACTTGAAAATGTATCTCATTCACCTTTGTTTCCATCATGTTTTGTTTTTTCCAGAGTGATTACATGTCCAAAAAGTGAGGTAAATATTTAATTGAGATGTTTTTCAGGCACAAAATTAACTAAAGAAATAAATCTTTTATTTCAGGTTTAAGACTGGAGAAAACTTGAACAAGAGAATTTCAGATCTAAGGACAATTATAGAATTTTGCTTAATTTTTATGATGAGCATCCCCATAATGGTGTTTTAAATAGCAACATAACCTAAAGTGAAAAGTCCAGGTGAATTAACAGTTGGGGGTCCAAAGTTTAACATAGGCTTCAATGGGAAAAAAGATCTTTAGATCCAACAATGGCAAGGTAGTCATATTTTGCATGAAACATCAGTAAGACATGAAGATTCAATTTTGTACAAGTGATTGTCCAGGGGTCCATTGGTCCAAGCACTTGGGGTCCAAAGTTTAACATAGGCTAACGTGGGAAAAAGGTACAAAAATCTTGTCCTTTAGAACCAGCAATGGCAAGGCAATCATATTTTGCATGATGCATCAATAGGTTATGAAGATTCAAGTTTGTGCAATTGAATGTCAGTTGAGGGGTCCTTGGGATTCAAGCAGGTGGGTCCAAAGTTTAATATAGGCTTCAATGGGATGATTTTAAAAATCTTATTTAGAACCAGCAGTGGCAAGGTAATAATATTATGCATAAAGCATCAGTAGGACATGAAGATTCAAATATGTTCAAATGAAGGTCCAGGATCCATGGGGTTCTTAGCATCGGGGATCCAACAATTAACATACCATATTTGGTTGTAGAAAATCCACACTCCTACTTTGCTCCTAAAATCTCGGGTAAAAACCTAGTTCATATGGATAATCCGCAGTCATGTTGCAATTTGTAGTTGCAGGAAACTTTCAATCCGTTATTCGGTATTTTTGTAGTTTTTCTGTTATTGAGTCTTCAGTTCCTTAAATTACAGCTTTTATTGTAATTCTTTATTGATGAAACGGCTTAAATATTATGAAACATGAATAAAATTTTGATAGATTTTGCAATCCGGAAGTTCCAATGCAGTGAGAAATTTCATAATGAATTTGGTGTGAGTCGTCGTATCCATGTCGTGTTTAACAACATTATTTGAAGTTTGTAATACTTGGAAATTGTTTTTATAACAGTATGAACATAGCTAAAGACCATCAAGCCGTATATTGACAGCTATATTCAATCAAATATTGTTAAAAGCTATTTATTAGTAAACACGATCACTAGGAAAAGGTTTTAAAAATCTTCTGAAGAAGAACAGAAAAAGGAAAGTTGGCTTTATTTTGTACAGAGCATCAGCAGGACATGAAGATTCAAATTTATACAAATAATGGTCTAGTGGTATATGGGGTCCAGGCATAAGGGGGTCCAAAGTTTACCATAGGCTTCAGTGGAAAAAAGGTTAAAAATCTTAAGAACCAGCAATGGTAAGGAAGTCACATTTTGCTTGAAGCATCAGTAGGACATAAAGATTCAAATTTATACAAATGAAGGTCCAGGGAGTCCATGGAGTCTGAGCACTGGGGGTCCAAAGTTTAACATTAGCCTCTGTGAGTGGGAAGAAAGCTTTAAAAATCTTCTTCTTGCACATGTTGTGATCCAGCATTGGAAATGCAATTATATTTGGTGGGAAGCATCTATTGGACATGAAGATTCAAGTATCTGCAAGTGATGGTCCAGGGTCCATAGAGTGCTCAGATTTGTAAATGGGCTTAATTGCTTCTAGCTTGTATGTCAAAGATCCCAGTGGCTGAGGTCAATAGCAGTAGGTATAATTAGCCACTGTCTTGGCAAAATTGCCTGTGGGGTGTGTGTGTGTGTTTCCCAGTTTTCTGTGGTATCAAATTTCTAATTGCAGTGAACATCCTGTCCCTGTTTCATGGATATATGGTTTATTTTCTGTCCTTTATTTTTCATTTGACTTATTCTTTAGACTTGTATATGTATGTAGTGGTGGAAATTTTAAGATATGGCACAAAATTCTGTCACAATAATAGTAGTTTCTTGTAGGGATGCAAGGCCAGACCAAAAAAAAAACAATGACAAAAAAAATTAAAATTAAAAAAGTACAAAAAAGAGGTGTACTGAAATAACAGCCCCCAAAGAAAAAACGAGAAAAAAGAATGACTGTACCTGTATTCTGATAGGGTTATTGTTTTGTATTTAAGAAAACAAAATGTTGTTTGTTTGAATGGGGCTTTATGCTGCTTTTAGCAAATTTTCAGGTAGATGTCACATGACATCCAGTTTTAGCTCACCTGGTCCGAATGACCATGTGAGCTATTGCCATCACTTGGCATCTGTCATTGTCGTCCGTCCAGCATTAGCTTTTCACATTTCAATCTTCTCCTCTGAAACCACTGGGAAATTGAACCAAACTTGGCAGGAATGTGCATTGGAAGGTCTTCTATAAAAATTGTGTCATTGGTTAGGATCAGATATCCAACATGGCTGCCAGGACCAATAATGTGTTTTGATTGTCTGAAATTTCAAAGATCTTGTTAGAAACTACACAGTCGATGGAATTGTTTTATGATACGAATGATCCTTAGTAGGTCCTCTACCAAAAAGTTTTCGTGATGCCAGTCAGAAATCCAAGGTGGCCGCCACCACGGGAAAAAGTTTAACATTGGACCCAATGGAAAATACACTTGAAGATCTTCTTGGAAACGACTATGGCAGTTGAAATTAAACATATTCTTAAATGTTCATTGGAAGATCCTTTACCAAAATGGTGTTCATGGTGCCAAAACTGAAATCCAAGATGGCTGCAACCACGGGACAAAATTTAACATTGGACCCTATGGGAAATACACTTGAAGATCTTCTTGGAAACAACTGCAGAAATATACTTGAAGATTTTGTTCTTGGAAATGACTATAACAGTTGAAACTGGCTATGTCCATAATCAATGGCAGGTCTTTTACAAAACTTTTATTTTGATGCCAGTTGGAATTCCAGGATGACCACCATCATGGAACATTGTTTAACATTGGATCCCAAGGGAAGTACACTTGAAGATCTTCTTAGAAATGACTTAGAATTGGTCAGTTTAGAACCAGATGAGCGATACAGGCTCAGGTGAACCTCTAGTTATTAAAGGAAGAGGCTGAAGTACCTGGTTAGACTCCTTGTTTCTCTAGCAGGAAAACTGTTTATCCTTGTCAATATTAAGGTTGGAATCGAACACACTTTACCACAAGCAAGGCATGAATTCACAACTCCAGTGTTGACACACCCAGTAGATATGACTAACTACCTAGATTACTAGACCACTTAGACCTCCAGTTTGCTTCTGTATAAATCATTTGGTCTTAATATGTCTGTGCAATACTACCAGTAGGCAAAAGGTGTTAAACACTATTTTCAATTAGTTCATCTTCTGTTAAACAAATTCTGTTCAACACAATGATTGTCAGTTCTAGTTGTCAATTATTGAGTTGGCTTAATACATATATTACTATGGGTCAATTTTTTGGGTTCTGCATGCATTAATGACCCATATGCAGAGGCATATTTGCAAGGGGAACCACATCAGTATGATAGTTTTATAATATTTTTAAAATGTTCTGATTCTTTTCAAGATTTTCATTGGATTAATTCAGTAGATGGTACATGGTGATGTGGAATAGTGAATATTTTCTGTGGATGAATCCTTGGTATAAAATGTACATGCCATCCTTCTGCAACTAGGATAAAACATCATTTATTAACATTTGCTTTTTTAAACTGCATCATTCATATTACGCTAGCCCATTGGGTTGTGTAAAAGTCATTTCTATGGCATGTTCTTTTTTCTTCAAATACTAGGGAACACGTATCAGATATAGGTCCAGTAATTTACCAACCAATCTCAAAAATGGGAGGCAAGGATAATTTCTTTACAACGTCATCGGGTATTTTAAAAATTGTCAAACAAGGAGGCATTAATGTTGGTTTGTGATTGAATATAACAGCAGCCACCATGGTCTGATTGCAAGTTTTTGAAGAAGATTGGGGTTAAAATCCTGATCATGTAGGGCCACAGACCTACATAATGTTACTGCTTCTACATTTTGGAGGCAGAATGACAGAGACTGCTGTTTGTCAGCTGTAAGTTAGAACAATGTTTCTAGTTTTATAACATGCCAGATTACAGGCTGTTGGTGCAGTGAGCTAATGCTGTGAAACTCTGCTTAGCATTCTGGTGAGCTGCCATATAAAGATAGGTGTGCTAGCACAAAGCAGACATTAAATACACGAGTGTGATTCATTCTTGCTATGATGCCACTTCTTACCCGTATTTGTTGGTTTTAGAATTGAGTATGGACTGCTGCCACAGCTTTCAGCGGGTTAAGAGGTTTTTGGTTTATCACCTTTCAACAATTTTTTCCAGCTATATCATGACTACCAACTTACTGGGGGAGGAAAGCCTGGATAGCTGACCATCTGATTGTGAAACCCTTTCCTTGGATAGGTATCTGGATGCCTCAACGCATGAAGCAGATCGGGTAGGGCTCAAACCCACAACAGCAGTGTATGGCTTGTGGTTACGGCAATCTTAACTACTTGGCCACCCAGGCTCCCTGATCAACTTTGAGCCAGAACAGTGTTTTCACACATGTAACATGTCAATTATCAGGCAGTTGCTTTAGTTAGCTAGTGCTGTGTAAATCTGCACAGCATACTTGTGAACTAATGATATAAAGATCAGTGTGCTAGCACAAAGCAGACATTACACATACATTGGATAATATGATTCATAACTTGCATGATGCAGGTTACTAACCAGTATCTCGTGTTTAAAAGACATGTAGTACTATTACTGCTTCTCCATAAGCAGTGAAGAGTTAGATCTGGGACTGCTGTGGTCAGTTTTGATTAAGATATATAATACATATTGCAAGCTGTTGCTTCATTACTGTGAAACTGCAGCATGCTGATGCATAAGCAGTATAACAGTCAGTGTGCTGGTTTAATAACAAAGCATACATTCCAAATGCATCATACGATGTGATTCATAATTTACCTTGATGCTTGAAAAGCAGTTTCAGATTTCCCTGCCCTTATATAAGGTAGCTCTGCTGACTGTGAAGAAGTCATATCACAGCTGTATGATGTAATTTTTTTTCCTGAACTTATCGGGAAATGAACTTGTTAACCATCTGCATTATTTATGCTACAACAAGTTCTTTTAAAATTTAATACTAGTAAAAATATTACATGGCATTCTTGCTACATTATACTGTAGTATACTGTAATTGTATTTATATTTGTGGTGTATTTATATTTGTGTATTTCATGGTAGGAACTACATCGCGAAAATAAGTGCATGCTAATTTAATGAATTACTATATTTTCTTTCATACATGAAAATTCATACTCGCGAATCTGTATAAAAAGACAGCACAAATATAACTACATGTCAAAGTAAGTACAATTACAGCAATCAAATATCAACACCTCCGAGGGAACATTCTCATGGAGGTATAGAAATAGGACTTGGCTTCTCCGGAAGTGGCCTGTCTTTGTGTGGTATGTATGTCATCGGATGGAGATGTAAGATCCAAGGTCCTGTGTTGGAAGAATGGCATGCTCTCTGCATGTTAAAAACCCTTGAAACAAGCTCTTCATGAGTGGTCCATAAGGACAAGTTACAAGGGTAAATTTTCTGTCCCTATCATCCTGTCCTCCATTTCAAGTGGCAATTGGGATTGTCCAACCATTGACAGTTCCATTTCACCCTATTGATTGTTTACTGTCCTTGTCCTGAATATAGCTGTAATATTGCTCACAGGACTTTAAACACCATTCAATCAATCAATCAAATGTCAACCTTCTTAAAAGAATATGATGCTTGCTGCTGTCTCGTATGCTTGCACTCCCTCATTCAGCAGAGCTTCAGAGGCAAAGTTTGGCAAGTTGCTTGAAACAGCTTCTGTTTGAGACAGAAGACGTGACATCATTATGAAGCTTCTACAATATCATTCTAAAGAATTGTTCAAATATACTTAAAATGAATCGATTCTAATGACCATGTCATTTATGTTATAATTAAATGCTTGGCCCTCTTGTTGGCTCTTGCGTTCTTTGCAAATGCATTTTAGCTCAACACTTAGATGCAACAGGCATAGGCTCAAGTCATGCAGAGACAATTTTTTTTTTTTTGTGTTTTTTTTTTTATTTTCTAATTTTAGGGTATTTATAAGATTAATTTACGGTATGGTATCTCACTGATTATCCCATGTCTGGGAAAAATACACAGTGCACAACAAAATGATTGTTTCCTTGTGTAGTCATTGGTTAGTACCAAGCTGCAGACTTGAACTTACATATATTTATCATTGTTCGTTTTCTTACTGAATAAACAACAACAAAAAATAGCATACATGGCCTTTACTTAGATCAGGTCAAATTTTTTGCCCCCTCATTTTTCAGAGCAATCAAGATGTGGAATTAAAGTTGGCACATGAAGTTTGATACTTCTGACAATTATTCATTGATTGATATATACATTTAAGTCTGAATTTTCAGAATACATGTATATCAAACCAATGTTTCCTATTTAAAAATTTTCAGATATAAATAATTTTTTAGATCAAAATAAAATGTTCTGATCATATTCTGGTAAGAAGAGTCATTTGCAAAAATTCCTTTATGAAGA
>JAOXYJ010008969.1:0-12823 GCA_028566555.1 Lithophaga nigra
AGCCATTTTCTCATTTTGATTCGCATCTTTGCGGTCTTGTCTTTGGTGTTTGTGTTTGATTTTTGTTGATACCGGTTTTATCTTGTCATCTGGATATATGATTTATTAAACCTCGCTAATCACGTTCCATTTTACATTCTTTTTCATGCCCATTTACAAAAATAATAATAAAATTCCGTCACTTTTTTGGCTCTTCAAACTTTCATTTAAACAAATGCTTAATATAATAAACAAACCTGGGCCAATGAAGACATCTACATCATTGTTGTAGTATACCTCTGCAGCAATTGCACCAAAACCATTTTCTGTGCATGTTGATCCAGCGTCTTTATAGATATAGGTAACATTAAATACATGTGAATACTTGGATCTTATCTCTTCCAATGCAATATCCGCTGCAGGACCACTCCGCTCGTATTCATAAGGTAAATGTCCTCCTTTAATATTAATGGTACATATGGTAATATTTCTTGTGTCTACCACAGAAATAAATATAGTGTTCACATAAACTAAAAACTGTAAAAGTTTAATCATTTCAAGTGAAAAAGTCAGATCACTTACTTATTTTTTTAATGTATGCAATTTAGCTTATATTTGTGGCCTATTCCTAAGAACTACAGCCGATCTATAGATTTTTAAACAGATATGATCTTTGATTTTCTAATTGAAATGTGACCTCTTTTTTGATTTGCTGTCATAAAAAATCTTAATCAATAAGTAATTCTCATGATTATATTTCCTGTCGGAACAAACTGCTACAAGCCACGTAATAATTATTATTTTGTAAACAAAGAAACACAGAATTTCCAGTACAAAGATATATGAGTCGTTCGATTTGGGGTAAAGTTTTGTAAAGACTAACATAAAAACAGAGCCAGCCTTCTATTATAGTCTTTAAATAATTCACAGAATGCACAACACTGTTTCCAAATATTTTCGTGAGATTAAATAACCAGGTGACTATGGTTTATATGTATATGAATTTTCTCAGCATGATTAGTTCAGCAAGCTGGTCAAGCTCACGTTTAAACAGGTGCAGAATTAAATCCAATTGAAAACGTATGCTTTTCCAATGCGCAAATGCTACATTTCATTTGTGTTTGTACTCCCTCGTGTATCTTAAAAACCATCATCACGACATAGCAAAGTGTAGTGTTGACAAATCACAGTTGTAGCGATTACACATGGCTTAATGTAAAGTAGAAACAATTGCTTCCAATTACTACTGATAAAGAATAAATATATTTTAATACAAAAATTACAAATCAGATTGGTACACTGAGGTCGAATAAACACAGGATGATTTGCAAATATCACGCAAACGGTAGACATTTTCGAAAGCATGTTAAATGGAAACTGTTTTGAATGTCAACATCTAATGTTTTTGTTGATAATGCGTTTTAATCAGCCTCTGTCTCAGTGGGATTGGTTGCATTCAGTAGATCGTGCTCATGAATAAAGACAATTATTTCTCGTGGTACAACGTTTAATTTTCTAAATGCATCAAAAAACTAAACGGCATTCCAGAAGCTTGCTGCGTTTTTCAGTCTTTCAGGAAAAGGACTTTTAGGAAGATAAGTATTTATTTACGATACACACGACAATAATAATTGCTTTCGAGATGCAAAAGTACGAAAAAGTGATGTAATTTTGACGAAATAAGACAATTTACAGAGTAAGATCCAGTTTCATCCTGTTTATAACACAAACTTTCTTTTTCTGTATTATGTATATCAGCTTATTTATGTAAGTTTGAAATCTTGCTTTGCACGTACTTAAGTACTAGTACTTCTAAGAATCATGTAGAAGGTGATTCATGGTCAGGAAAAACACACGTTTGACCATGGTTTTGTATTTAAAAGTCATAATTATGTGGAAAATTAATAATCATTCTTAATTCGGATGTTGGTCTTGAGAGAATTAAATTCAACAGAATGCACTAGATAACTGTCAAAAGGTGAGATAATTCATGAAACTGCAGAAGAATCTTTGTTGAAAGATATGCTACCTGTTAATCAAAAGAAACATGGGTGTGTAGTCATGCCTTTTAGCTCAATAGGTTATAATAAATGAAAAAACAATAAGGTTTTAAGTACAATGCATATACATGTAGTTTGATTAACTCCCCCTTTTCATAAATGACTTTATCCCAGTTTTACGGTTATGACCTCCTTTTTGCCAATTAATATTTTCAGTATGATTATGAATATGTAAAATTGTCAATTTTTTTATCTACATGTACTAACATAAAATTTCACATTAAACATCTCTTATGCAAAAATATTTATAAAATTGATTATTAGAAAAAATGAAAAGGAACATTCATAAATCTCACGAACCAGCTCCTGTGTGAATTTCTTACAAACATTCAAATTCACACATGCAACACTCAATGTGACTTCATGAAATGGCTCCTTTTATGTTTCCTAATATGAATACATGGATCTCACTTTACACACTTTAAGCATTAACACAACTTTAAACAGAAAACAACTATGTTAAGAAGAAACATCAATGTGGTTTTTTGAGAGGTTGAAGCAAAAACGGGAAGATCATGTTTTTGGAATGCTCCATTACTGTTTCTTCCTTACTGGCCTCTACAGTCTTTTTGCACTACAAACATGGATTTCAATTTTTCATGCTCTTCATGAAGTTGCAATTGCATATTCCTGTTTTCCACCGTAAATGATTCCCGCAAATCTACCTAACTCCTTCCCACCTGTTCCTACTCAAAGAAACACAATGAATTGACAAAATAAGTGCAGCCACAATTAATAACACTGAGTGTTTGGTCCAAGAACCTGCTCTAAATTCACATGTAAGGACGTAATACTATTTTGACAATATCATTGGTCAGAGACCATGTTTGCACAAATGACAGACGTGTTAACCAGTATGGTGACATAGAATTAATAAAAGATGAATTTGAAAAATGTTAATGGACGAATAATTCACCTCAAATAATGAGAATGGATTTTATAATTGATTTTTGAACTCGTGTATTCTATTTATAATTGTACTTCTTCTTCAATACAACCTTATTTCAATAACAGCTCAAAATTTATCATGTGTTTAAACAAAGGAATCATTTAGTAAAACTGAACCTATTTTTTAATATATGTTTGATGACTTAATGACTTTACAAAACTTCAGTGACCCTCTGTATCCCTACCAGTAATCAAAAACGTTTCTGTTCTCATTTCAGAGATTTTTTCATCAAACAATGGTAATTACATAACATTTAAATAACCAATCTATATCCTCTGTAATACTGCTGGACTATATGTTTATTTCTGTTTTCACAATATCACATTTCATAATTTTCATAACAACCGTTTCTTAGAGGACAATAATTGGTTATGTAGTGTTGCCTTTTAGCCTTTAAAATGCACCATGTAGTACACCATTTTATGGAAATGTTTCTCAATACTGCAACATCCCAACAGATTTACAGTGTGTACCAAATATGTTATTAAACATAACTTTTTAAAGAATTAACAAATCAAGTGTCACATATTACATGATAAATATTGACCGATCATGCCTAAACTTGTTCAACAATTTAAAAAGTGTCAGTAATATAATTCTATTCATTAATTTTATTCTTTCTTTTCCTCTGTTTTTCCCTCCTCTGGTTTTTCTTCTGATTTTTCTTCAGCAGGCTTTTCCTCTGTTTTATCTTCAGTCTTTTCTTCAGTTTTCTCTTCTTTTTTCTCTTCTTCCTTTACATCTTCAATTTTTTGGTCTTCTTTGGTTCCTTCTTTTTTAAGGTCATCTTCTTCCCCACTTTCCTTTACATCACCATTTTCCTTTGGTTTATCTTCTCCCTTATCATCTTCTTTCTTTTCTCCCTCTTCTTTTTTCTCTCCTTCCCCTTCTCCCTCACCTTCAGTACCAGCATTTGGGCCTTTATATTTTTTGGTTTTCTTTACTAAACCAGATTCTATCAAACTGTATGCCATATCAATAAGAGTGTCTTTCATATCATTGGGAGTAATTCCAAGCACATCTTTCATCTGTTGAAATAAAAAAATAATAATATTATGGATTATATTCCTAGTTTAATTTAAATATTATGTATCATGAGCTTTTACAGTTTTCAAACTAATTTTAGTGTTCGTTTTACATTAATATTTCTCATATTCTAGAAATGAGAGAATGCCTTTTAAGTATTTTAACCATTATTCCAATCATTTATAATTCAGAACTAACGTCCTGCAGTAATACAATGTACTTGTATTACTGCAGGACGTTAGTTCTGCAGTAACGTCCTGCAGTAATACAATGTACTTGTTTAAATGAAAAATTGTAGGATTTTACCCATTGCCCACAACATCTGTACATTTTCTTCTTTTTAATATATTTTCATGAATATTATACATATAAAGTGGTTCGTCTCTTTCTATCTTGAGAGGTAATCCTCTGTTGGAAGGCTATGCAGCATTTCATTAAGTTTGCAATATTAAAGTAAATAAAGCACTCATCAAAGGTTACTCTTTTGAAGGATGAAAGCTCTGCAAATAAGGTGGCCTCTCCAAGAGGAACGTTTCAAATTGTTACATAATCCATCATCTTTCCTTAAACTTCCACTAACTCTTAAATGTTTACATCTTACCCTAGAATTATCGAATTTATAGACTTTTCCAATATTAGGCAAGATCATTTTAATGGTTCTGTCAAATAAACTCGTCATCCACAAGATGGGATTTGGACAGTTTGCAGTGGGAACATTATATCCTTCAAAGAAAACAAACAATAAATATACACATACAACTAATTTTAGATGTGACTGATCATCAATGAAGACTCATATTTTTTTCAAGACATTTGTTTAAATATTTTTTCCTGTTTTCTTTTCATTATTCAGCATATTTATTCTGTACCATTTTACCAAGCTGCCAAAGACCTATGCTTATTATGATATTAGAGGGTTTCGGTTGTAAGTTTCATGATCCTATTTATTTCGAAATTAGAATGTCAAGCTGTATACTTTTTACAATTGATTCTTTTATTAAATGCTTGGTTATAACTAATTTAAGGATCCAGGATCAAGGAATTTCATTCCTTCTAAAAGGCTATTGGTACCAGTGATTATAAAACACAGTAACAAGAAGTCAATATTGGACAACACAAACAGTCCATCTTAAAACAAAAGTATATCTGTATGCAAGATTCACATTTTTTTCATTTCTGATACCCAGATTATGTAGAAGAGTCAAATATTTTTGTGGACATAAAAAATCAACCCAGTGGAATTTTTAATTGCCCTTATCATAATGATCTAACCATAGCTGTACTGACGTCTTACTTTTTTTATGTTTTTACCTTGTGGTTTAAATTCTTTAGAAAGGATCTGAGCCATTTCCTTCATCCAAGCATTTTGGTTAACGATCAGATGTCGCTTGCCTGAAATCATAAAATAATATATCAATATAAATATCGGTAGTCTGTAGCAGAGTCTTAACCGAATGGACTGTAATTTTACTATTCATTTGGATATAATTTATGTTAATCACCTTTTTAGCTGACCTGGTCTGAAGGACCATGTGAGATATTGCCATCACTTGGTGTCCGTCGTCAGCTTTTCACATTTCAATCTCCTTAGAAATGACTGCGACAGTTGAAGCTAAAAAAGTCTATAAATGTTCATTGGAAGGTCCTGTACCCAAAATTGTGTTTTTGATGTCGATTGGAATTCCAAGATGGCTGCCACCAAGGAACATGTTTTAACATTGGACCCTATGGGAAATGCCTTTGAAGGTCTTCTTGGAAACGACCACGACAGTATCAGACAAATATTTCCATATATATTCATTGGAAGGTCCAAGTGTTTAGATTGATCAGAATTCCAAGATAGCCACCACCATGAAACATAGTTTAACACTGGACCCTATGGGAAATACACTTGAGGATCTTCTTGGACACGACTATGACAGTTGAAGCTGAACACATCCCTGATGTTCACTGGGAGATCCTTAACCAAAATTGTGCTTTAGATGCCGACCGGTATTTCAAGATGGCCGCCACCGTGGAATATAGTTTAACATATATACACTTGAAGATCTCCTTCTTGGAAAGCATTATGACAGTTGAAGGGAAACATATCCGTAAATATTCAATGTAGGGTCCTTTACCAGAAATGTTTTTGATGTCAACCAGAATTCCAAGATGGTCTCCAACATGGAACATAGTTTAACATTTGATCCTATGGGAAATACCTTTGAAGATCTTGGAAACAACTCTTTGAAAATCTTCTTCTTGGAAACAACTATGACAGTGAAAGCGAAACATTTCCATAAAATGTTCACTAGAAGATCCTTAACCAGAAATATATTTTTGATACTGTTCAAAATTTCAAGATGCTTGCCACCTTTGAACATCGTTAAACAATGGACTTTATGGGAAATGCACTTGAAAGTCTTCTTGGAAATGACCAAGAGAGTTAAAACTTATCATGTCAAAAAAACCCATTAATTTGAGGGTCCTTTACCAAAAGTGTATTTTTTGATGCAGATTGAAAAATGAATATAGTTTAACATTGAATCCTATGGGAAATGCACCTCAAGGTAAAAATGACTTAAAAGCTGGTCAGCTTAGACCCAGGTGAGCGATACAGGATCGAGTAAGCCTTTAGTTAAAAATAATTACTTGTGAATAAACATAATATTACCATAGCAACAAAGGTAACCATTATTCATTTTTATAAGTGTTTGGTGGAAATTGCTAAAATAAATCGTTTGTCGTGTGCCATCAATTTATCAAAAGCCTTTACCTAAATTCTGAACGAAAAATAGTCTTACGATTCATACACACAAAAGGATTACAACTGGGCAATTGACTTCGCATTGCCCAATTGAAAATTTGTGAAGGTGGCAAAAACAAGTTGACCTATTACGATAGGTATTTCTAGAATTATTTCGAAATAAAATGCCCAAACACGAAGAGATATAGATAGAGAAGGAAGTTAACTCAATAAATAATCAGTTCGTCACTGAAAAATACTCTGTCCACGTCTGCATTCCTTTTTGTGATGTTGTTCAAATGTCCAAAGTACACTAGTGTGACTCATTACTTTAAGTGTTCACTGGATTGCATTTAGTGAAATATGATCACCTGGCTTATCGACGTGGGATCAGCCACTAGATGATAACATCGTGTCAATGCCTGTCAGTTATGATTACGTAATTCAAAAACATTACATAACTGTCAACTACTAAGGTCTTAAACAGATGAATCAATACAATAATTTTTACCATGTTTATGTTGTATAAATAAAACGAATTATTCAACTGATACACCTGACTTGTTCCTGTTTTTTTAAAATGACGCTTCCTTCTTGTATGAAATGTCTCAATACTGGATGCATGAAAATAAAATACAATAGGGAGTTGGCTCTGTGATCAAGGTGCTTGATTTGCTCCTATCATTAGACCTCTAAGACTGAATTCTGTTCATTGAGCAAGATGTGTCAGTCGAATGTAATTTACAGTAGATGTGTATTAAATTCAGTTTTTATGGTCTCCAGGTTATAGGCAAATACCTTAGAGTAAGATTGTAATGATAAATAAGTGTTAAAAAATATTGAAAGATTTTGTTTAGAGTTACTAAAACTTTGAATTGGAAAATATCTTAAACAATCACGAATCAAGAGCAAAAATCATCGACACTAATCTTGAAATGGAAACATGTATTTTTACATTTTCAGGGGAGATGGATTCTGGAACAATAGTGAATATCGTCAAAATAGAACTTGACCTGTGTTTTACTATTTATGAAAATGTATGTATAAATTCAGAACTTCATTAAGAGATATTGAATTGTGCAAACTATTTTTTTTTGGGGGGGGGGGAGACAAATTGTGGGTCATAACGCTAAAATCGTTACAGTAAAAACCTTTGCACCCGTGGTAAACATTCCATATACTGTTCTTCATCCTTCTGTCTGATACAAGTGTATTGCGTAAAATACTACCATGTAGTTCTATTTTTCAAAACGTAATTTATAATACATCACAAGCCATTTTAAACAACTTTGACATATGGTTCTTTTTTGTCCCCAGTCAGTTATGTCTTCAATATGAATATATCATACCTTACCCTAAATTAAAAAAACGGTCTGGATTAAGGAATCTTGGTATGCATATCTTTATTTTAGATATGAAAAGAAGTAATTGCGGGAAATTAACTTAGATAATGGAAAGAAAGTTTGTAATGTATTATATTTTGTTGTAGTATTGATTAAAGAAATATGTAAGGCATAAAGAATATACACAAAGTTAATATTAATAATAACTATAATTATAGTTGAGTTGTGGTGCCTCTGACATGAAATGTGTGCTATAAGTACATTAAATGAATATGTTGTTTTGTTGCTTTTTGTTTTTGTTATGAATTCTAATTTTTGACTGGTTGGCTCTTTCTGTTTTCATCCCGTTGATGCTGTGAAAATCCTGAGTCTCATTATTAATCGATTTTTCTCAACTGATTAACAATTCAATGGTGAATCCAGAAAGGGGCGGGTGGGGGTCGGAACCCCATTTCTTCGGAAACTTTTTTTCAAATCTGGTAAAAATCGATCGGCGAAAATAGGGCAGGGAACACCCCCTTCTTCAGGTATAATCCCAAGAACCCCCTTTGGAAAGTTGCTGGATCCGCCACTGTAATTATATATGTTGTACACTCACCTGCAGCCTCTTCTAATGTCATCGCCTTGATGTGTGCAGCAGCTACATCTCTGACATCAACAATTGGAAAGTTGAGTTTAGCACAGAATGGTTTTTCTCTTTCCAACAACCTCTTCACAATCTGTTTCAAAAATATAATAAATACTTAATGTCTTTAAAAATACTCTTATTGACTTATGCTTAAAGTAAATAATAATTATATTTGTGAGTTTTAAAACACTTTGTCCATCTTTATCTCCATGTTTGGTGAAACAAGATTATCGTCATATTCATTGAAAACCCGAATATTATATTTTGCTATGCCAAGTATCAGCAAAAAGTAGAGAATGGCTACTTTATCAATGGAAATGTGATACTGAAGATGCATTTTGTATTGTACCGCTTATACATGATACTAACCTCAAGGCTGGTACACTGGGCTCCATTTATAACTGGTCCCATCACATATGCTGGATTTACTACTGCTAATTCTATCTTGTCTTCATCTGAAGAGAAATGTTGTATATACTGCAATTCCTTTTTGAAACTTGCAAAGTAACAGAAGTCAAATAAAAATATTATTGTTTTGATGATACTTGCTTGTCATTGTTCAAGACACTAGAAATGTTTTGTTCTGCATTTATTCAAACACGGCGAAAATTTTATGCATACTGATAAATTAAAAATAAAAATAGCGAATGAGAGTGATACATCTATTTACTTCTTAACTGTCTTTCACCGATTCTTTGAACGTACAAAGGTGCATCTTTTTTAACCAATGTTTATTCAGCCTGAAAATAGGGACTGTATGGGACAAATCCTTCCAAAATCCCAATTTCAAATTTTTGTTTATATATTCTATTGTTTTTCTCTCTTAATTTACTTCTAGTTTTTGTTTTATTGATAGCCTCATTGGCTATAACCCTTTAGTATTTTCAGTCTGATTTTTTGTATCATTATCCCATGCTGCAGCTTCCTCCTGTTATCTGTAAAATTTCACGAAGAGTGAGTTTATTGATATTTGTAATGATTGCTTTTCGTTTTTCTCTTCCTTGGAGGTTTACTATTTCCACCTGCAAATCCATTATTATGCCATATAATTATAACTCTTTACTATCTCCTTGCGTGAAGATCTTTATCGCAATCATTGCTTCTACACACTGTCCCTTAGTATGTCTGAATTTGTGTTTCTGAAGGTATGGTTTGTATATTAGCAATAGGAGTAGGGACAGATGCTTAATGCTAAATAGGAAATAATCTTGTCGATTTACCTTAAATGAAATTCATGTCATTTACTTCTTAGTTATTGTTTTTTTTCTTGCCCTTACATGAAAGTGACTGAACACAACCTTTTATTATTACGTTTCAATCCTTACTTACCGGGAAGTTCTTTAACGTAATCCCATGCTGCCTTTTCTGCTAGAGTTTTACTCTTGCCATAGGCATCTAGTTTTTCTGGATCTGTCCAGTCTTCCTCTGTGAATACTTTGTTTGGATCTGCTGCTAAGGCTGCTGGACCCCCTGTTTAGGAAATAATTTATATCATCATAGTTCCAAAAGTTCCTAACTCATTTATGTTTCAAGGTAAGAATGAATAACATAATTACATATAAGAAAAGCGCAAACGAATCTTGCAAATAGATGTTTTTTTTTAAATCTTAAGTTAATTTTTTTCATATACTTTTCATTCTTCATATATTCTCATTTCATACGCGCTCACATTTTTCGGTTTTCAGATATTCGAAGTTGTCAAGATATGGTACAGTAATTTTGCAACATGTGAACTGGCACGTTTTCCTTGAGCAGATTCTACAGGAACAGAAGCTAATTACAGCATACTTTCTAAGCACAGTTCATGCCAGTGGATTGTTCCAGAACGTAATGAAATTGCTTCAGGGTTTAAAATAGTAAAACCTGACACATTTATGAGATGATTTGTGATGGACTAATACACAAAACAGAATAAGCTCTACTCACATCCAACAGCTACACAGGAGCTCGTAATAACAACACGTTTGACGGATTTAGCTTGAACACATGCTTTGAGAATAGCTTGAGTTCCCTCCACGGCAGGTTGTACAATCTCATTCTCATCTTTTGGGCTTTGCGCTGGGAAAGGACTGGCTACATGTATAACATTCTTAACGTCCTTGACAGCTCTGGAAAAATAACGTTTTATACATTTAATAGAGTATGTCAAGTTCATGTAAGTAATCAAGATATATATAAATATATTACAAAAACATCTCATGTAACGGAAAGGCACAAATAGAAAGCAGCTGTGGAATTATTTTGAAATTATTTGAATTAGATGGAGTCAAATGATCACAGCATAGTAATTAAACACAGGAGGCGCTTATTAGCTTACTTTCTAGAACTGGAATCAAAAGTGTCTACAGCTAATTAGACAATATAGAAAAACGAATACTTGTGTGGATAAGATTGCACTGTCTTTAACATTCGCTTCAAGAGTGTATTAATTGTTTACATGAAGAATAGTATACATTCCAAACCTCTTGTTGAGTGTTTAGAACGTAACTTTGTTAAGTTTCCTCTGCGACAAGGTGTACGCAATACACTCTCAAACTTCTCGCAAAACACGTGAATGAAATACATTTGTCAGTATTGGTTTTATATGTATTTCCTCAGTCACAATGGAGATTGACAGTGAACGTGAACAACTGCGCTATATCACTACGATTGGATTTAACCAAGCTAAAGGTTGAGAATTTCCCTACGATTTAACAGAATAATTGAAATAACTTTAAAATATGTGAGTACAGTACTTACGCTTCCCAAGATTCTGGTTTAGTGAGATCTGCTTCAACAAGTTCAAGTTTATGCTCAGCTTCAGGACAAAGTTCATTGAGACGTTTGACTTTGTCTTCGTCCTGCAGACTTCTTACCGTCCCTCTGACTTGGTAACCTTGCTCTTGTAACTGTTTGATAATGTGCGAGGCAATAAAGCCAGAGGCTCCGGTGACAAGGACCACTGTAAAGGAAAGAACCATTTATATGCATATTCAGGACAAAAACGTCTTCTAGAAGATGTACGTACGTACGGTATACGCCGTAAAGAATAATATTGTTTAAGGCTTTCTGTACCATGAGATCATCATTTTATAAAAGTACCCAACCAAACAAAAACATATTGACCATCACGACAGATGATGTGACCTCAATATATGTATGAATATTAAAAATGCTTCAATTCAATTTAAAGAATTTTTTTGTACAAAGATCGTTATGAACAGTCACGGAGGGACCAAATTTTACATGTTCTAGATATTAGGACGCGGACATGAACATACAAAGCAAAGTTAAGAAATCGTCATCAAATTAACGGGACTAATCATATGGTAGTATCTTCTATACGGAACGCTAGAAAGTATTGTTCTTTCTGTAACAGACAGACATGCATTTATAATTAATGAATGCGTATCGATTCCTTATGTCATAAAACCATTAAACTATATATAACCTGTTGGAGAATACAAACTTCGGACAGATTACTCAAATGAAATGAAATCGAAATGAATCAATTGTTCTGTTAATTGCTTAATGACTCAGTCACTTCATTAAATTCTGATACAGTTTGACGTAGTTAACGCCTTTTTTAAGCATTAATATAATTTCTAGCTATAGATAGATCAGATAAGAATCCTTCATCAGATTTTCAACTTTGCCAACTGCCTCCGCCTTGATATGGTATGGATGGATTGTAAATGCATTTGTTTTGTAAAATATTTTGATGTTTTAATCTCAATATCAACGTCATCGAAATTTTTACATGAAACATGGTGAGAAAATGCTCAAACTTTAGAAATATGTTGTAATGTTAATTGGCAGTACTTGGGAAGTTTGATTGCTAACTATGGTACCTTTGTCCCGCAAATCTTTTTCCAGGCCCTTGATCTCCGTTTCATATTTCCTCTCGACGCGTTTCAGCTCCATTGCCATCTGGTTTAGCTTCGTTTCTAGCTCATCGATGTCGCCCTCGTTGTCTTTGAGTTGCCGATTAACCCATCGCCGGGTCACCGCGTCGAAGCTACCCTCAGGTTTTCCCAGATTGGTGATACGATGCTCCCTCATATCGAGGTCTGCCCGCATCTTCGATAGGATGGTATTTCTACCTCTTGACGATCCAAATTTGTCCACCAT